>RJWJ010036541.1:0-16030 GCA_004363605.1 Indri indri | reverse complement strand
ATGATTGTAATACATTACAATTTATATTATAGCCATTTGTGTTATAATAATATATATTATTACATTATATGCTTATTTGGTTATAAATATAACCAAATAAAATCAATTTATGCAATGCAATTTTGGCCCAAATCTTAGTTTGATGTGTCCAATAATTCAAGTTGCCTCCAAAGCCAGCTACCAGCAGACCATAGTTGACAGACTAGACATCATGTCAAATTCCTCCTAAAGCTCTTCAACTGTTAGTAGCTAAAAGTATTTTGCAAATATTTTGTTAAAATTGTTTGGGAACAATGTGCAAAGAGAGAAAGGCCTTTTGCAGAGTTAGGTCAGGGGACCAACAATAAAGGCAAGATCTGTTGCTTTGACTCTGTGATGCAAATTCCTCCATAAATTTACATAATTGTGTCAGGAATGATTTATACTACACAGCAACCTCAGCCAGGTCCTCGGTCCCCAGATTTTGCAAGTCTGTCTGTGTTGGATCTATATCCCCACTTATGGAAAGTCAGGAGAATGATGGGGCCCACTGGCTCACCAACAATGCAGACTTTAATTCTAAGATGCTTTAATAAATTAACATAAAAGATATATGTTATTTGCACGACACAGGTGTTTACTTAAAGCTGGATATATTTCTCACTGCTTTTCCTTAATGGGAGTGGAGAGATCTAAGAGGCTAAGGATGAGTGAGATAGATCTTTTTCAAAAGGAGAGGAGTTTTCTTCTTTTACTTCTCTATTTCCCACATATAAACCTCTATAGCTAAGGGGAAGTGTCTAAGAAAGTCAGCAATTAGAATGGCACATAGATTTCAACTCTGATGCTAAGACACTGGGAGTAGCTGCTGCAAACAGTGTGCTGAGAAACACATTTGCCATCACAGAACTGGGCTCTCCTCAACCCACACAAACCTCGAATCAAGTCAGCATTTAGCAAAGGAAGCACCTTGGCCCCACCTGGTGAGAGGAGCCTCTGGGCTCCATAGTCTCACTCTTGGTCCGGCCTTCTCTCCTCTCTGCCTGTATATTCCCTGTTTATCTTTTAAGGCCCAGTCCAGATTCCAACTTTCCCAGAAGCCTCCCTGACTTCACACATTATTCTTTCCTCAGAACCTTTATTACATATAGTATATGTTATACAAGTGTTTTATTAGATATTGTTTTCTAGCAAAAGCTTAACTTTAGAAAAATGGACACGGTCTTGTATTTTTTTCTTTATAAGTTACAGGGTCCCATACGCTGTTAGCCACACAAAATATGCTTTGTAAATGTTTGATCTTATTATTAAAAGAAAGGTCTTGAATGCCAAGCTGTTGGCAAACTGCTCTCAGAATGATCAAAATCCGGTTCATCTTAATATGGTGATTCATAGAGGAACCTACAGACAAGTTGTTATAAAAAGAATAACATGGCTTATCTTCTCAAAGGGGTTCATTCAGCAAAGTACTGATAAAGCAAAGTAATCTTACTTTTAAGATAGGACCACATTTTCCAAATGACGTCAAAGGCTTTGGTTACAGGCTCCCTTCCTTTTTCTCCTGCAACCTCTTGTCTCACAGAGAACCCCACAGTCTGCTGATCACTTTCCTTGTAACAAGGTTCCCCCTGGCTACCCCGTCTGTTAATAATGGATGCAAATGAGACTTGCCTTTGAGCTCATAGCATGCGGCAATTAGGACTAAGGTTTTTCACCAGCAGGGAGGAGGCAAGTCTTTCTCAGGACTGGAAGTCTCTGCAAAGTGTGGGTAAAAATATCCATCCCATAGGGCCTCTAGGAGGCTTAACCACGGTGATGGGGGGTGATGGGCCCCTAGTTGGGCCCCTAATACCATCAGGTAGTCACTCTATTCCTGGAGATCTTGTTGCCATTTTTAGTCTTGATTTAATTGTCCTTTCTTAACCTCAGCTTTGAGTTTTGGGAATCCGATTTGTTCTGCTAGTTCTTACCACTTTTTGTACAGGCACTTTTCTTGTCATTGCCATTCTCCACCCCTATAAATCCCTCTCCAGAAGATTCAGTGCCCATCCTATCAGTGGTCCAAGGCTGATGGTTCACACCTAACGAGGCAACTCTCAGATCATGTACAATTTTCACGTCCTTATTTGTGCTTCTTCCTGCTGAGCTGCTTTTGGATCCCTTTGCATCTTTTAAAAGCCACATCACTTTGAAATAAAGAGCTGAAAATCGAAATTATGTTCATGAGCTGTTTGCTGCAATTCTGATAAAAGACCAGGTGGGATGAGGGTGGAGATTAGAATGAATGGATGAAATGAAGTAATGAGGCTTGGAAATTACTTGTTGGTACCAATTATCTATATTCTTTCATGCTCTCCTCCCCACACATTGTCCTTTTCCCGTTACTGTGGATAATTGAAAAATGAAATTTGCAAATTCTGTGTTATCTAATTTGGAAAAAAAAAAGAAGAGTTATATTAAGAAGTCATATTATGATGAGGGAAAATGTCCTGAAGGCATTATTTTCTCATTCTAGAATATCTTCATTTTTTTCCCTTCTTCCTCTGCTTATCATCATTTCTTATCCAGCTACTCTGTCAAGAAAGAGATTCTTTTTCCTTGTGTCTGACTTCTGTCTCAATCTATGTGCCACTTAAGGATGAAGGGACATTTACTCAAGGCCCAGTTTATGTCTAATGTCAATAGTATGAGTAACTTTTTCTGATGCCAAATAAAGAACAGAACTTCAACCTAAAAAAATTGAAAATGTTCTATCTTGACAGTTAAGTCAAATTGAATTTCAATTCTCAGCATTTGTTCCACTTTCTAAGGCTTGTGTAGTCCCTGGATGATTTCCCAGGATGTCACCGTACTTTACCTCTCCTTGCTCCTTCAATTTGCCTAATAATTGAGAAATACAATATTCTGAACTTCAGCTAAATGCAAGACAGCCCCTTGATAATTTTTTTGTTGTTGTTATATTGAATCTGGCCTTCTCCAGAGAATCAAACAAATAAGCAAACATAATTGATAAGCTGGAATTTACTAAACTTAATTTATGCTCACTTCATGATTTCTCTTCAGCCCTCCATCATTCAAGTGCATGCGGCATGCATCAAGGAAAAGGAAAACAATTCCTAACCATCAGAAGCAAATAGTATAGCTGGGATTTATTTTGTTTCTGCCATGTGCAAAGCACTACACTAATATGCGTTCACATTATATTAAGTTACGTAACAGTACATAACAGAATATCAGGGTTTAAAAGAAATGACATTAGATTCAGTCCCTCCTATATTCATTCAAAGACAGTCATCAGTCACGTTACGTGCCATACCCAATATCCTCTTCCAGTTTTCTAACTTAACTGATTCTATCCATGTCTCATGAAAGGCATAGCCCTACTTTACGGCATGATCCCACCTGCCTCCAACAAGAACTGATTAGATCAATAGAGGATACTTGACCTTGACCAATAGAAGCAATCTATAAACTAGGGGAAGCCAATCATCTCTCTCTCTCTCCCCTTCTCTCTCTCCAAGAGATAAAGAGACTACAGTCAAGTAGTCAAATTGTAGTAGGAACTGGACTTGCGAGTAGTTCACTTAGAGTCAAGACAAAGCCAAGTGTGAGGAGGAGGCAAACAGAATGAGCACTGTGTTAGATTGCAAAAACAGCCAAGATTCTCCCCTCCTGTGTAGGCAAGCACCTTTGCAATGTGACTTTGCAATGTGTCAAGGTGAAGTTTATTTCTCTATCCATTGAATCTAGACTTGGTCATGTGACTTGCTTTGGCCAAGTGACACAGGTTTTTCTTTTTTTTTTTTTTTTTTTTGGATATAACACACAAAATTCTTCACATGGATATTTATAGCAGCTTTTTTCATAATTGTCAAAACTTGGAAGCAACCAAATGTCCTTCAGCAGGTGAATGGATAAATTGTGGTATATCCGAGAAAAAGAAAGAAAGAAAGCAAAGCCAAGAGATAGAAAAAAAAGAGAGTTCAATTTTTTATAACATGATGTGAACTCCTGGATCCAACCACACCTGAAGTTTCTGGGCTTCACAGTTACTACTTTGTTTAAGCAGGTTTTAAGTTGGTTTCTGACTCTTACAACTCAAAGCATCCTAATGTACTATGTCACCTCAATCTGTTTAAAGTGTGTGATCTGTATATGATCTTTTCTCTCTCTATTTCATAGAGGTGGAAGATGTAATCTCTTGCGTTTCTCTCTCAAAAGATCAAGACATCGAAGAAAATGTCATGACAGTACTTAGATACACATGGAGAGAGAAGCTCCATGGGCAGTGAAGTCATTAAGAAAGATAACAATATATATTATCTCTGAAGAACAACAATAAGAAAATGAATATATGGTGATGATTATAAAAGCAGTTACTCTATTCTCTGCCTCTGCAGAAATCTGTCATACTTTCAAAAAGCTACAATTGCCCATCTAATATCCATTATGCTTGGTAAATGGTGATCTTCATGATATGAAAATTGGCTTTATTTTCCTTTCTTACCTTAAAATTGCATCTGCTATGGGGGATGGGGAGTGGATATTTGCTGCTTTGGCTGCCTCGAATTGGTTCCATTTTCTTTGGCTACTGAATGTTTTCCTTTGAGGAGTGATCTCTGGACACAGTGTGAGGAACAAGCAAATGACCCAAGCTAAATTAGCCAAATATTCCTCCTGGGAATTTGAATATTGAACAGAAGTACAAAAGGATTTTTTAAAATTTTTGTTTCCTTATTTTGGCAGCCTCATCTTGACAAAATCTTTGGGTAGTTTCTGCATGCAACTTCACCCCAGAAATGTTCCCATTTGTTCTTAGAGGCCACTTAATAGTCTCCTAATAAATTCATTTTACTATCAAAGTTCACTAGAATCAATTTCTACTGCTTACACTAAAGACTGTTGTAATAGAGCAGCCTGACTCTCTACCAATTATTTGTGCTGCCCTTCCAGAGTACAAAGTTATTTCTGGGAGGCACGACCAGCCAGGACTCTACTTCCATGAGCCCTGCCACTCTGTGAGTTCATGTAACTCGTTCTCATTGACAGACTATGAATGGTAGTGATCTGTGGTATTTCCAAAACCAAGTGGTTAAGAAGTAAGTGTGCCCTCTCCACCCTCTCTCTTCCTGCATGAGTAGACTAGATGTTGCCACCCAGGGCGACCTTGGATGTCACATGTTGAAAATGGTAGAGGCTCCTTCAGCTTGGGTCCCTGAATAACCGTGTGGACCAGACAGCCACATCCTTACCACCTCCCCTCCCATGACCCCTATTCTCCACCACCTCTTGGACTTGACGAGAAACTTCCATTATGTTAAGCCACGAAGATTTCGAATTTTACCTATTAAAGCAACTGGCATTACTTTTACTAATACAATCCCAGCTAATACAAATGAAAATGCAAAACCATTTTATTAGCATTTTGAAGACTCTGAAACAACTGGAGAAAGTCTATTTGGCAAGGGCAAGAGTCATCCGACACTTCTCCCAGGGATCCATCTGTCCAGCTGCCAGACACTGACCCTCTCACCCTCCGTCCCCCACTCCATTCTCTCCTTACCAGCAGAAAATGACATTTTCTCTCTCCTCAGTAAGAAGAGAACATGCTGCTTGATACGTATGCTGCACAAGATGAATTAGGTTCTGAAGTCTGTGTTGCCTTATTAATGACATCATGGAGAAATCTTAACACTGCTGCCTTCTGACTACTTTCAGAGCCTTCAAAGGTACTCTGAGCCAGAAAGATGCAGGTTGGACAGGCCTAAACAAAGAAGCAAGTAATATGTCCTCTGAGACAAAGCTTGGAAAGAGGCTGGAGAGCTATGGTTTTTATTAGCATGTGTAATCATGCTTTCACAAGACTAAGAACTTTGAGACATATTCTTCAAAAGTTCTAAATTTTCCACAGCTGACTACACTAACTACATTAAGTGAAATGGTTGTCCTCATTTTTTTTGCCTATGGTTATTTCAATAATAATAAATTATCCTATAGAAATGTGTAGCCTTGAGAGGGTGTTTGTGTTGTGTGTGTGCATGTGCAGTACGTCCAGAATCAAAATGAGTACGAAATGTTCACCGAAAGACATTTTCAGTGTTGTCTGGGCACCTTGTCAGTAACCCTCCCTCAACCTGACCCTTAGGCCCAGGCCCCACACTCTTGCATTCTTCAGAGGATGTCTCTTTGAGAGAAGGCTGTCGGATCTGGGTTAAGAGGCTCCAGTGGAAAGAACGCAATCTCCCTCCAACCACAGCTCTGCAATTAACCATATATGAAACCATAACCTCCCTGTGGACACTTTCCTAGCTGGAAAACAGTGCTATAATATTTTCCCTGCCTCCCCTAACAGAGATTAGAAAAGATTATACTAAAACCCAGAAGTGAAAATTCATCTTATTCCAAAAGGCAGAGCTGTGAAGGACTTGGAGTGAGGGCACTCTCACTCCCCCCATTTTATATGGCCATGTAATCATTGCCCTAAAGCTTACATCTTCTTACCAACTTTTAGCTGGATGCTGAGTCTAAAAGTGAATCTACTTCTCCCAGTTTTCTCAACTATAAATAAGTAAAATAATAAACCTCTGGCTGTTTGTTGAACCCCTGACTAGTTTACTGTACTCAGCGAGTCTAAGGTACTTAGCACAGTGCCATATACATAATACCTCCAGAGCAATTGCAAATATTATACTTTGCCTAAGGCCAAGAAACATCTTCATGAAGTCTTAATGCAGAGGATGTCCGTATTTCTAACAAGGTTTTTCACTGTCTTGTACACTCCAATTTCATCTGTCAACCCTCATATCTCAAGATTTTGTGGAATGTGGGGTTATTTTAGACTGAAGTGAGGGAATTAATAACATGGCCCCATTACCTTCCCTCCAGAGTGGCCTGAAAAGTACACTCTTATAAGCCCAAGCTAACCAAGTCCAAGTGCTGGAATAACCACTTTCATAATCATAATTGTTCTCCCTTAAGTGTTGTTTACCTTTACATAGTTCTTTGCAAATATTTTTATCTTCGGAGTAAAATAGTCTCTGGAGGACTTTTTCTTTTGCACTGATTTTCCTACTTTTTCCATAGAGTGAATCTTAACTATTTACAGTTAGTTCTATATTCCAATACCAGAGATTTGCAAGTTTCTGAGTTTGTCTATTTTATGACTTTCATTTCTATCAGCATGGAAAATGGTGTTTGCAAAATTCCTTCTTGTGAAGTTGATATTTAGAGTTATCTAAGACATGTTGGTAAAAGATTATTAGCAACGTGCAAAAGTAAAGTGACTTACCTTAACTATGTGTAATTATGTGTTTGATTTTGTATAGATCTTAAGATAATAGGTTCTTAAGAGACCTTAAGCTGACATGTAAGGGGGATCTATGAAAAAAGAGAGACCTTAAGAAATATTATCTGCTGGTAACTTTGATGATTTTGAGGTCAATTACACAGTCTAAGAATAAAAGGTAAATTCTTGTCCTGTAGATGCAATAATGTCTCTTTTTAAGCCACCTTGTCAGGATTCATTTATAACCTTCTCACTAAGTTCATAACACTTTCTTCCTACTTAGAGATTTCCTACCCATTAGAGACCATAAATTAAAGCACACCAAGATAACCATTTGAAGAACATAACTCTATTACAAAAGCTTCTTGGATAATACCCAGTATCCTTGTCCCCGATTTTTATAGAGTTCTTTTCTTTCTCTAAAACTTCCAGGCCCCAATTCATCTAATTGGTCAATGCCCTACACATTTTTCCATTTTCTAACACAAATCTCCCTTCAAATGATAAGGTTAAAAATCATATCTATTAATATATTTTCTCCTTCAATTTCAAAAGTTAAAGTTCTATGCGAAGTTTAATATTATATAGTATAAGGTTTTAACACAAGTCATCACTAGCCTAACAGAGCATGACCTTGAAAGGGCCAAGGTTTAATCTTAAAGGAATTTACTTTGAATTTAAGTTACAAACCTCAAAAGAAAAATACATTGAAAGACCGCTGTAACAGATATATCCTGCTTTGTCTGACCATTCGTGTCATATCTCTATCAACAGTATGTAGAAAGGGAGAGGAAGGGAAGGTAGGAGAGGGAGAGAGAGATTGAGAGAGAGAGAAGAGAAAGATGGGAGGGAAGAAAGGGGGGGAATGGAAAGAAGGGACAGAAGGAACAATGAGAGAAAGAGAGGGAGGGACAGAGACAGGAAGGAGGGAAAAAGATGGAGATTATTATCTAATTTGTCAGAAAAGTGACCTGTTTCATCTCTCAGTAGATGAGCAGGCAAGCTCATTCCCATAGTTTCTAGTGCTGCTCAGGGCCTTGGAGTCCATGCAGTAATATTACTACAGCACAATTTCCCAGTTGTAGAGCAGTTGCTTCCGAATCTCCATTTTGGAAAAGAAAAGTTAAAAGTATTTTGTTTTACAGGGAAAAAAAAATATGTTGTAGGAGTTCACAAGTCTATTCTTCCCTCCATATATGTGGAATATGATTCTCTCAACCTAGATGAGGGATTTTAGCTGCTCTGATTCAAAAACATAAAATGAAAGACACTACCCATACTATACTCTGGAGTTGGACAGTCAGTAATCTGCCATTTTTGTGCTTTTGTCGACATACATTGTCTAGCTCTAAAGTACACTCAGAGAGTGGAATTTAGTTAAGCAAAATCTTCATTTGTTTTTGTTGTGATAATAATGTAATAAGCCAAATTTCCACAAGCCAGGCAAGAAAATGAATCTTAGAACTTAGTCATTCTATTCCATGCAGATATCACATAAGTGGCTAGGTTGAATTTTTCACTTTGAGCTTATAACATAACCCTTGTAATTCTTCCTGGAGTACTTTTGTTCCAATGCGTAGGCACACTGAGGACATCGACATTTCCTCACAGAAAAGAGCATTTGCTCTGCCACTGAGTTCTGTTTCTCCATATCCCCAAAAGAAGGGGGATTGGAGACCCTGTAAACCTATTCATAATGTTTATCAGGTTGTATAGGAATGGATTTGTTGAGAGGTCACTGACTTTTCCATTCCTACTTGCCAGCCTGACTAAACCAACAAATTCCTCTCCTCTCCTTCAAACGCATTCCTTATGTTGCCTGGACTTTGAAAAGTCAGTGGATATTAATATGTTTGGCTCTATTTTTCTGGCAAAGTAGACTTTCTGAGCTCCACTCTGGAAGAAACCTTTTTTTCTTGCCTTCTGACAGTCTGTAAGTAAATTAAATCAATGCATACATTTTTTAAAAGTCAATGTTCAACTGATATTCTGAGATTCTGATTTTTAGAGCTGTAGTGGAAAACATTAATTTCTCAATTCAAAAAAAGGTAATTTTTTACATTTTAAAAAAACACTTTTAAGATATAGTAAAAACATAATTTCAGCTATGATACTTGAGCTTTCAGCTATATTATTTTAATAAGAAACTTTAAAGTTTAAGAATCTCACTGAAGTAGAAAACAAATTTTTAATGGGAATAAAAAGATTACAAGAATATAACAGAAGATATACATAGGTTTTGTAAACATCAATAATTATAAATAACACAAAAATAAATGTTCTGTAAATCACTAAAAAAAATGGTATCCATGCAATATGTTCACAATTATCAACTTTTTTCCCTTCCCTTCCCAACTATAGTCCAATGTTACATTTACTTCTTTCCCTCAGTAGCTATTAATATTTTCTATCTGTTTTCTAGGTTATTGATGTCCATCTCTTACGAACAGAAGCAATTACATCTTCAATCTGGTTGAGAATTCATAGGGCCTTACCTCCATGCTGTGCAGAGAATGCAGGAAGTGTGAACAGTGTCTCAGGTCAAATTACTACAGGCATTACTGCACTGGAACAGAAAATTACATGATGAAACAAAGTAAGGCACACAATTAACCATCCTTTAGAACTTTTAATCTAAAACCGCTATAAACCTTGTGCCAAAGAGGTCAGAGGCGGTGCTTTTTCCAAGAGAAAGAAAAACAACCACCGAAGGAGAAAGAAATACAATGCTTGCTTTGCCTGCCTTCCCCACATTCTGAGGGCATCTAGTAGTATTCTTTCTTTCCACTCTACAGTGTGTTTTCTTTCTCTAGATCAGTTGACCGATTTCATGACTTGGCTTGAAATTTTTCTCCACTCTCAACACCCAGCTCCATTTTTGCTGTATTCTCCTTAGCCTTCCATTTTTTTTTAAATTTATACCATGCTGTGCAATATATCTCAAAAAACACATTCCTCTTGTCTAACTGAAACTTTGTACCCTTTGACCAACATCTTGCCATTCCTCCCACCCCCTGCAGCCTCTGTAACCACCATTCTACTCTCTGCTTCTATGAATTTTATTGTTTTAGATTCCACATGCATGTGAGAACATGCAGGATTCCTTTTTCTGTGCCTGGCTGTTTCACATAGCATAATGTTCTCTAATTCCCTCTATGTTGTCACAGATGACAGAATTTCCTTCTCTTTTAAGGCTGAATAGTATTCCATTGTGTATACAGTATATGCCGCATTTTCTTTATCCATTCATCTGTTGATGGACACTTAGGTTGATTCCATCACTTGGCTATTGGGAATAGTGCTTCAATGAACATTCAAGTGCAGACATCTCTTCAACAAACTGATTTTAAGTCTTCTGCATAAATAACTACAAGCAGGATTGCTGGATCAGATGGTAGTTCTATTAGTTTTTTGAGGAACCTCCATACAATTTTCCACAATGGCTGTACTCATTTACATTCTCACCAAAAGTGTACAAGTGTTCTTTTTTTCTCTACAACCTCACCAACATTTGTTATCTTTTGTCATTTTGATAATAATCATTTTGACAAATATGAGATGATATCACATTTGTATTCCCCCAATGATTAATGATGTTGCCCATTTGTTAATTGGGTTATTTGTTTTCTTGCTATTGTTTGAATTCCTTACATATTTTGTATATTAACCCCTTACCAGATGCATGGCTTGCAAATATTTTCTCCCAATCTGTAGGTTGTCTCTTCACATCATTAATTGTTTCCTTTGCTGTACAGAAGCTTTTTGTTTGATATAACCCCATTTATCTATTTTGGCTTTTGTTGCCTATGCTTTTAGGGTCAAATCCAAAAAATCATTGCCAAGATCATATATTTTCCCCCTATGTATTCATCTAGTAGTTTTATAGTTTGTGATGTTACCTTTAAGTCTTTAACTCATTTTAAGTTGATTTTCATATATGGTGTGAGATAAGGTTCCAATTTTATTCGTCTGCTTGTGGATATCCAATTTTTTCAACATCATTTATTGAAGAGACTATCCTTTTCCCATTGGGTATTCTTGACGCATATGTCAAAAATCAATTGACTTTATATGCATGGGTTCAATTCTGGGCTCACTAATCACTACCATTAGTTAATGCATCTTTTTTTTTTTTTAGCCAGTACCATGCTATTTTAATTATTATAGCTTTGTAGTGCAGTTTAAAATCATATAATGTGATGCCTCTAGCTTTGTTCTTTTTGTCCATGACTGCCTTCCTTGGCTGTTTGGAGTTTTTTGTGGTACCATATGAATTTAAGGATTGTCTTTTCTATGTCTATGGAAAATGACATTGGAATTTTCATAGAAATTGCATTAAATCTGTAGATCATTTTGGGTAGTATGGACATTTTAACAATATTACTTCTTCTAATCTATGAATGTGTTAATATCTTTCCAGTTATCTCTATCTTCAATTTCTGTCATCAGCATTTTATAGTTTTCAGTGTACAGGTCTTTTACCTCCTTCGTTAAATTCATTCCTAAGTGTTGTTTTTTAAGTTATTGTAAATGGGATTGTTTTCTTGATGTCTTTTTTAGATAGTTTGTTAGTATACAGAAATGTTACAGATTATTTTGTATTGATTTTGTATCCTGCAACTTTACTGTATTCATTTATTAGTTCTAACAGGTTTTTGGTGGAACCTTTAGGATTTTTCCATCTATAAGATTGTGTTATCAGCAAACCACAATAATTTCACTTTTTCATTTCCTCTTTGGATGCCTTTCGTTCTTTCTCTTGCCTAATTGCTCCTGCAAGGTCTTTCAGCGCTATGTTGAATGGAGGTGACAAAAGTGGACATCTTTGTCTTGTTCCTGATCTTAGAGGAAAAGCTTTCAATGTTTTGTCATTGAGTATAATGTTAGCTATGGGCTTGTCAAATACGGACTTTATTGTATTGAAGTAAGTACCTTCTATTCCTAATTTGTTGAGAGTTTTTATCATAAAAGGATGTCGAATTTTGTCAAATGCTTTTTCTGCATGTGGCGAGATGATCATATGTTTTTTATATTTTTTTGTCCTTCATTCTGTTAATGTGATGCATCACATTTGTTGATTTGCATATGTTGAACCATCCTTGGATCCCCAGAATAAATCTATCTTGATCGTGGTGAATGATCCTTTTTAATGTGCTGTTAAATTTGGTTTGCTCACTGTTCATTAGCTTATAATTTTCTTTTCTTGTAATGATTTTGTCTGGCTTTGGTATCAGGGTAGTTCTGGATTTATAAAATGAGTTTGGAAATATATTTCCTCTTTAATTTTTTGGAGGGGTTTGAGAAGAATTGGTGCTAGTTCTTTAAATGTTTGGTAGCATTCACCCATGAAGCCATCAGGTCCTGGGCTTTTCTTTGACTGGAGACTTTTTAATACTAATTCCATCTTCTTGCTCATTACTGGTCTGTTCATATTTTCTATTTCTTCATGATTCAGTCTTGTTAGGTTGTATGTGTCCAAGAATTTATCAGTTTTTTTCTAGGTTATCCAGTTCGTTGGCATGTAATTGTTCATAGTACTCTCTTATGATCCTTTGTATTTCTGTGGTATCAGTTGTAACATTTCCTCTTTGATTTCTGATTTTATTATTTATGTCTTCTCTATTTTTTCTTAGTCTAGCTAAGGGTTAGTCAATTTTGTTTATCTTTTTATAAAACCTACTCTTAGTTTTATTGATTTTTCTATTTTTTTCTAATCTTTATTTCAGCTCCAATTTTTGTTATTTACTTCCTTCTGCTAACTTTGAGCTTAGTTTATTCTTTTTCTAGTTACTTGAAGTGTAACTTAAGGTTGTTTGAGATCTTTCTTCTTTTTTGATATAAACATTTATTGCCGTAAATGTCCCTCTTGGAATTCTCTTGCTGCATCCCATAAGTTTTGATATGTTGTGTCTCCATTTCCCTTTGTCTCAAGACATTTTTTGATTTCCCCTTTGATTTCTTCTTTGACCTATTGGTTGTTCAGGAGCATGTAGTTTAATTTCCACAGATTTGTGAATTTTCCAAGATTTCTCCTGTTATTTATTTCTAATTTCATTCCATTGTGATTGGAAAAGATACTTGGTATGATTTCAATCCTCTTAAATTTGTTAAGACTTGTTTTGTAGCCTAACGTAGGATCTCTCCTGAAGAATGTGTCATATGCTCTTGAAAAGAATGTATATGCTGTTGCTGTTGGAAAGAATGTTCCTTATATGCCTATTAGGTCCATGGTCTACAGTGTAGTTCAAGTCCAGTGTTTTCTTATTAATTTTTTGTCTAGATAATCTGTTGCTGAAAGTGGGGTATTAAACTTCCCTGCTATTATTGTATTGCAGTCTACCTCTCTCTTTAGATCCATTAATATTTGCTTTATATATTTAGGTGCTCTGTGTTGGGTGTATATACATTGACAATTGTTATGTCCTCTTGATGAATTAACCTCTTTATCATTATATGATGTTCTTTGTTGCTTTTTACAGTTTTTGACTTAAATTCTATTTGGTCTGATATAAGTATAGCTATCTCTACTCTCTTTTGGTTTCCCATCCTTTCACTTTCAATCCATGTGTGTCCATAGAAGTGATGTGAGCATGTAGTTGAGACCTTCGCCTTTCTAAGTCCCAATCTGATGTTGATATCACTTCCTGATTTTCCAAAACTAGACTAGGTACTCCATTCAGTGTTGCCAAGGCCTTTATCCCACTGTCTTTCAATTGCCTGCCTGTGGTATTTTTGAGAACTGAGATATTGGCTGGCATGAGGGCAGGGGCAGGGAAGGGGTGCTTAATATGGCCACTGAGTAAATGAATAAATCACAATTTTGCCTCCCCATTTTCTCCCATTCTTTTCTTATTATCCATTCTTTGCCATCCCCAACTACCTTAATGATTGGAAAGAGAAGAGAGTTGTAGAATAGAAACACTATATTTGGTTTTAGAAACCCAGAAGTCTTAACTCTACTCCTGTAGTATTTATGCTTGCTACCTGGGATTCAGTTTCTCCTTCATCATCTGTCAGATTTATTGTAGAGGTAAAAACATATAATGTATTCAAAAACAGCTTATAAACTGCAAAGTATCATCCAAATGTAAAGTAGCATTAATAGCGTGGTACTTTTCCATAACCATTAGTTAGATATAACACCTGCTATGGTTGGATAAAAGTTATACCCAAATCTTTTGTGGCTGTGACATTCATCCTATTGAATGTATTAGTCAAGAACATAGGAATAGATGAAAGATAATATGAGTTGGTGCCACAAATATCTGGATATATGAAATCCAATTCAAGAATCAGGAATGTGGCTTGTCCCCACTGGGCCCAACACCATGTTCCTCTGCCCCATACTCAAAGTTTTCTGGATTCAAAACCTACCAATTATTCAACTTTATCCTTTTATTTCTCTTGAAATAAACACACCATCCTCTCTGGCCCATACACATTGTGCCTGCGTCCCACCACATGGACTGCCCTTCCCTTTATCCAATATCATTAATCCGAAGTACACATTTTCCTTTATGATAAGCTTCTTCCATTAGAAGAGTCCATTCACTGCAAAGAGTATATTCATATATTTATTCATTCCTCTCATAAGCATTTACTGGCCTCCTACTATATGTCAGGCACTGCTCTGGATGTTATAGGGAATACCAAAATGAATGAGTCCTGTTCCTTTCTCATAGGAACTTAAATTCAGTGAAGGGAGAGACAGACTAAACAAATAACTATTATTTGATGTTGGAAAAAAAAAATCTAGCCGGGTGTGGTGGCTCATGCCTGTAATCCTAGCACTTTGGGAGGCTGAGGCAGGAGGATTGCTTGAGGCCAGGATTTCAAGACCAGCCTGAGCAAGAGCGAGACCCCATCTCTACAAAATATACCAGAATCACACAGGCATGGTAGCACGTCCCTGTAGTCACAGCTACTTGGGAGGTTGAGGCAGAAGGATCTCTTAGGCCCAGTAGTTTGAGGTTGCCAGTTAGCTAGGATGATGTCACTGCATTCTAGCCTGGGAGACAGAGCAAGACCCTGTCTCAAAGAAAAAAAAAAAAAGTATCTAAAGAGATTCAACCAATACATTATGACAACATGAGAGAAGGAGTGATAGTTTCTACTCAGGGCAAGGAAAGAAGACTTTACAGAGCAGGTTAATTTGAGCTAGGCCTTGAAGAGGAGTTAAGAGAGATTAAGTTCTTCTATGCAAAGGAAAACTACAAGCAAAGGAACAGGGCCCATTTGGAGAACTACGAGTGGCTTAGCATACAGTGTGGAAGACTGCAGTAAGACTTTAACCCGACAAAATTAAATTGAAACCAAACAGAAATTTCTCACAGCCATGAGATATACACAACTGTTTTACTAAGATGGTAAACACATCCCTAAAGTAAACTGAAGGAGTAGTAAAATGTTGCTGAACATTGATTCATTCAATACATATTTATGGAGCAACTGTAATTGGGACTGTGCTGGGGGCTGGAAATAGAGCAGGAAGCAGGGAAGAGGCTCTGATAAAGAGACTGACTGATTGAGAAACAGGTAATTACAACACAGTGTGGCAGTGGTACACACAGTGTGCTAGCCCAGTGGGAAGTCGGTAAGGGAGGGGAGGAGCAGCCCAGAAACTATGCTCCATGAAAAAAAACTGGTGTGTCTTATTCGTCTATCTCTAGTGATAGGAAAGGACCTAATTCATTGTAGATATTAGATAAATAAATCAATTGAATGAATGATGAATGACTATACCATGAAGTTCTACCTATCTCAAAC
>RJWJ010036540.1:0-16036 GCA_004363605.1 Indri indri | reverse complement strand
TCTGTTAAGGGTGACTACAAACTAGTTAGCAGGTTTTGCACTATTATGCTAATTTGGGATCCTATTTACGACAGAAAAACCTTGAAAATAATTTGTTCAATTAACCCAATTCTGATATATGTGGGACAAAATAGCAACCTAGATTATACATTTAATTCTGCAATCTTAAAGGTGGCATTTAGGCCTTATACTAAGACCTTCATTTATTGCCATTGTCTTCTCACTAATTCAAAGAAGTAACATAATTTGAAGATCATGATCTCTTGTGCATTGCTGCCAAATTACATCTCTCAGTTGGCAACCATTGTACTTATCGTCTCCAACATGAAAATGTACTATTAATTAGATCATTGAATCAACTTCCCTGTTGAAAAAGAAAATGATCCACAGGGAATACAAAGAAAACTAACCTGTCAGTGGGCATATTCAGTATGGGAATCCATTTCTGAGGGAGACTCCAGGCCAGCACCCCCCTAGCTGCCCTTTTCTGGAATCCCTTAGAAACAGAAGGGCTGCCATTGTTCTTAAAAGGTCTAGGTGCACTCATGCTTGAAGGCAGCAGGAGAGACACTTGCATCTTTATGATTTTGTAAAATACTCTCTCACGCCACTTAGCACATTATATCATCATTCTTGTTTGCTTGTCTCCCCAGCTAAGGATGTGTGTTCCAAGAAGGCAAGGGCAGAATCTTATTCATCTCTGTATTTTAGCACTTGATGCAGTTTCTGGGGCTTAATAAATGTTTATAATTAATGCCTGATTTCCTGAAATCTTTTGCAATCTTTCGTTTTTTTCCTCCAAATAAACCATTGCTTAGGAACGCTCATTTTTCTGATTCTTGGACTATGTAATTTTCCAGTTCTCTATATATTTTAAAATATATTCTACCATATATATTCTATAATATGTAGATGTGAATGATTATATTCCTTAAGAATAATCTTCAATACAAAAAATTTACCAAAAAGCTATATTCTTCTTTAATTTCATCTGTGACAGCGAAATCAGGATATGATGAAATCATCAAAGGCAACCTCTCATCAACCATGGAGTTTGCCAAGTATACCTCTCCCAATTTTACACATAGGACATTCCTGTTGTTACAGAAAAAAAAAAAAAATGAGAGTTCTCTGAACCTTATAGGAAGGGTTAAAACACAGTCATTAAAATTCGAAAATAAGAGCAATGGCTAAATTCCAAGCCAATAAAAAAGTTACATGCTCTGCATGATTTTTAATGGCTACATAGTAACAAGGAGGCTATTCAATTAGGGTAATTTTTAATACATTTGGGGTCCAATCTCCTTTGGTTCTTTTATTATTGTCACAGTCTAACATTATCAATTTAGCCTAGTATGGTCTTTCATTTCCAAATTTTGAATTTATTTTTCTTTTCAAAACTTCAAATAAATACTGAGCATTTTTGAATTTCCTGTGGAGGTCTATTAACTCTGTTTCTTGATTGTCATAGAATTCTTGATCTAGAAAATATTTCAAATTATCAGTTAGTCGAGTCTACTATTTTTAGGTAAATTGTGATCATGGCCGTTTTACAGATGCACCACTAAACCCAAAGAGGTAACAGAGCTAGGAAAGGAATCGAAATTAGATCTGATGGGCAACATTCTCCCATGCTGCTTTTTACATTTGACAGCTCATGTTCAGTAAAATTCATCTCTTTATTACCAAAACCATACCTTCCTTGCTAGCCTCAAATACTCTTTTTTTCTATATGTTCAAACACCTGTGGTATTTGGTCTCATGCTCTTTCTATCTACTGGCGCTTCAATCAACTTTTGATTAAACCAAAAGACGGAAAGAGAGAGAGAAAAGATTTTACATCTACCAATTTATATTCCATTATCAAAGAGTCAGAAACATCTCAGTTCAAGGTCCTAGATATTTTAAATCCTCATTATTTTAATACCTTGTGTAACAGCGTTCAAATGAAAGATTACTAATACTGGTGATAATTCAAATGTTAACCATCAATTCCTTACATATGTACTAAATCACTGCCAACATGGGAGAGAAAGTTTAGAGAAGCGAAAGCATCTCATAAATTCTTTTGAAAGCTTTGTGAGATTTTGGACACTAACTGAAACAAAAGGAGAAAAATGAGGCCACTTCAGAATGACTTTAAAATATTTATCTACTGGATAATAATAGGCAACAGAATCTTCACAGTCTACATATACTGGTTATGGGGATGTCCATATCATGACATTAAAACCTACTTTTAGATTTTTCCTAAATTAGTTCGTACGTAAGTACACTCTAATTCTGATAAAGGTTTACTGCCACTCTCTTGGTTTCCTGCATCTCTCATTTTATATTATATTACCTTCTTCTCTTCAAGCTATGCTCAGTGGCCTAGATGTGATTTCATTTAATTTTCCCTATTGTAAGAGGAAGAGGAGCAGCCTGTTTCATGTCCTACATGTCTTTGGCTTTATTGGCTGGTATACTGATATATAAGACCTTGGTATACACTATGTTGACTGAATACCTTAATGAACTGTGTCTTCCACTTGTATGTCCTCCAGTACCAGTGATGATGCCTTGAATACTTAAAGAGGCTTAAAAATGGTTGTAGAAGAAGATAATTACACAGTTTAAATTATTTGGTAGATTGCTAGAATGACCCAAAACCAAATACAGTAGATACAGTGAAAAATGACACAATAAGCATATTTATTTGCTATTGAACATCAGCTATTCCAAATTCATTTCTGCATAATTAGTTTACTGGAAAACAAAATATTGGTTGTTCACAAACTTACTCTATAAAATCACTTTCACTTAGTTGCAGTTTAATGTTTTCTTTTGCCTTCCTTTGAGGTCCTGAATAAGAAGGAACCATATAAAAAATTTTCTACATTTGTCATGAATCTTTCATTTGAATGCCATTACATAGGGTATTAAAATAACAGTTACTTAAAATGTCCATGTCAATTGTCAATGTCACCCTATAAGTTCTCATATAAGTTGTTTTTTTTTTTTTAGAATTTTATGCTGGAAAAATATTCCTGTCTTAAAAATGTAACATCCTTCCATAATATATGGAATCAATATACTTCCCTTTTTGTCCTTGTTCCAGAGAGCTCAGAATTAGAGTTTATGCAAATTCCATTGTTAACATGCTCCTGCATTGCTGTATTTATTTCCTCTTCCTTCCTTTCTCCTCAATTCCTTGTTTTGTTTTTATTAAATTTATAGCAATATATAATTTCAATACTTTTTCTCAAATCATTTTTGAAAGATAGTAATTATAAATTTAAAAATTAATAATACAGGCATATTATTCTCCTTTAAAAGAACAAATAAGGGTAGAAATGCTTTTTAATAAGTGATTTTGTGATATTTACACAGTATTATCAAAGCAAACCTAATATTTCTTTAGAAGTTAATAAATCTCCTTTGGTTATATTGATAAGCCACCTTCTTTGATGGAGTTGTTACCAACATTCTTGTTCGAGTCTGCAGCAATACAAAACGACAGCATTAACTTAGGTGTCATATTTTAAAAACCCCATTCATTTTTAGTGGGAAATTAATATTGAGCTTACTTGCAACCCTTTAGAGATTTGTATTCCTTGGTCACTTGTCCAATATGCCAATACTCAACTTGAAGAACCAAAGCTTAACTATAAGCCTTCTTGGGTATTAATCTTTATTATATACATTGAGTCCCTATTCTTAAAAACAGGGCCTTCTAATTGGCTTCTTCAGAAAAATTAATAGACTACAAAATGTTCAAGAATAAAAAAAATCATCAATAATTTCACAGCTGATTTTTTATAACATAAAAACATTTCTTTCTAGCTACTGCATTATTTTTATGAAGCAAATAAATGATTAAATTCTACTTTATTTCTGATAAACACCCTTAATAAAATAGGTGACATCTTTATTAACACCCCCAGCACATGTGCACACACATGCACACACAGACCCTCAATATTATGTTTATGCATAAATGGAAGAGTAGAAGGTTTTCGTTCAACTCAGGAGCAACAGTATTACTTATCACCACTGCCCAAAGCAGTTAATCAAGAGAATGGAATTCTAATACAGATACAGAAAAGGAATGACATTATTATCTTTAATTAATACATAGAAACATTAAAATAAATAAAACATAATTAAATCTTCAGTACATTGTCTATAGGTTTATTCTAAAAGTTGAAAAATTTTAAAAATAGATATTGCTTACTTTTTTATGAACCATCAGCATAGGTGATTTTAGGCATTGTTTTATTGCCTTTTGCCTATTAGATATCTAATTTACACCATTTATATCTACTCTCCAAAGGGGATTTTTTTTATACTTCTTGCTTTTTTCCATTTTTCTTATGTTTACCATATGTCTTCAAATAATATTCTCAATTGATCTATTTCTTGATTGATCTATCTTAGATATTTTGATTACTACCTGTTACAATGGATGGAAATCACTATAGATCACCTTGCCACACACATTTTTTACCCTGCATTCTACCAATGCTGCTATATCACTCTTTGACTGCTTTTTGTTTTAGTATTTTTGGTAACAGCTTTCCACTGCAATTTTTAAAAGCATATTTGCATCTTTGGGTGTGTGTATGTGCACACACGTGTGTGTGTTCCTTCAAGATTAGTAGCACACTTTGATTTCCTTAAGAAGAAGGTAATAGCTTTCCTATCTCCTTGACTACTCACGTTTACACTTCTGTTATTTGTACATATGTATTTATGTTGCCAGGCTTGACAGCAGTTACATTTATTGTATGAACCACTTTATATGGAATTGCTTGCATATATATGTACATGTTTATATGTGTATTATATCATTACCTGCAGTATGTTCCAGCATGCTGTGATTATTTCTCATAGTGGTATTTCATGCAATTTTCCATTTCTTGATAATTTGAAGGAAACTATTCAGAATAATTGGGATGGAACTAGAAGAAATAGAAGAGCTGTGTGATTGCCACCTAGAGGAGCTATTGGAATGGGTGTACTGGTTTACATTGCCCAGATCCTTAGCAGGGAGATAAATGTCAAACTTCATGAGTTACTTTTCATGTAGGCAATGTGGAGCTGTAGAAAATAAAAATTTCCATAGGTAACTGCAGAATTCTAAATTTTAAAATATTAATTCATTTTTAAGGTACATTTTAAAAATGTTTTAAAAATTATGATAAAAAGTGCAAACATATTGAAATGTATTACATACCAAATTTTAACCCATGGGAAACTATCAATGCAGTTGAAAAAAATTTGAAAAGACAAAGAAATTAATACTTCCTCTGTGAAGGAAGTGTTAATATTTAAAAACAGCACAGTCTTTGCTCAACCCACGTACTCTCCTGTTTCACCTGATGTTTGACCTTTCTCTTCAGGCGCAGGACCCTGGGCAGTGCAGACCAATATACTCAGTCCAGTAACGTTTATGGGGAGCAATTATGCACAACTCGTGTATCTGTTTTAACTCCGTCCCAGCTTGGCCTTCCCAAATTTCTAGGGAAAGTCCCCTAAGTTTACTTTTAAAGAGAATTAGAAGTTACTACATTTTAGTGACATGACTGATAACCGACCAGATTGGAACAAATTCCCCGTTTTGAATTCCTTCAGCGGTTTCATCAAGGATCATGGAAATATTGAATAGCTGAATTTTGGAACAATGATTTATTTTGTATTGGTGACTGTAACTGTATCAAAGCTGAGATTACTGATGAAAGAAATGGCTAGGCCAGAAAAGATTGCATGAGTCAGGAGAGCCTAAAACTCAAGCGTCTGCATTGTAGAGAAGGCTATCAGTTTCATGGCAAAAAGTATCCCAGTTGGCAAGTTTGATATCCGCAAGAACTGTCAATTGATCCTTTGTGTTTCCCCCCATGACCATAGCATCCCTATTACTAGCCTACTTCCTATCTTTGTGAATCATAGTAAAGCCACATTCATATGGTCTTCACTGGACACTGTTCTCTCAGTCCCCTGAGCAGCAGGTGGGAAATAGTTCCTTTGCTCAGAAATATTATTCTTCATCCACTTTATGCCAGCTGGCTTCAATGCAAGCTATGTGTTGGTATATCAACAAGCCCTGAATTTTAGAAGCATGTATGTCAAGAGGATGGTATGATCAGGCCTGTTGTACATAACATATATGCAGCAATTTTTGTCAAGACAGGGGTTTGGCTGTTATTTTTCTTATTCTGCCAGGCCCAAGGGAACTGTGAGACAAATACAGTAACCCAGTTGGCTGCAGCAATCTTGCAGGCATTAATCGTGATTAGAAGCTCCAATACATTGCACTGATTTTGCCACAATCACTTTAAACAATGTAAATATCCTCCTCTCTATGTACACTCTCACCAATTTCCATATGTATCTCCCAGTTGCTGAAATTTTCAGTAAACATTTTGCCTAATTCCAGTTCCAGGCAGTAGGCAATTTTCTGAGACAAGTCCAGGTAGGAGTTGCCCCTGAAAGTTTGGATATTTGGCATTTTGGCCATCTATTTGGCAACATTTCACTCAAGTGGCATTGCTTTTGATGCAAACAAAGTCAAAGTCATATCACAGACTCAGTTACTAATGATTTATGATTTATTTAAAAGTTCTTTAAATTTTTTGTTTTGAATTCATTCTAGATGTAGAGAAAAGTCGCAATAGTAGTATGGGGAGATCCTACACACCCTTTACTCAGTTACCCTTATTGTTAATGTCTCGCATGTCCATAGCACAATGATCAAAACTAAGAAATTAATGTTGGTGCATTATTAACTTGTCTACAGACTTTATTCAGATGTATTATCTTCATTGAACAACTTTTTAAAAAAGTTTCTTAATGTCTTCCTTTTTCATGCATTTCAGCATACTTAAGAACTTTTTAATGCACATTTAAGGACTTCCAAATATAAAATCTCTGAAATTACCTCACCTTTTTCTCTTCAAAATCTCCCTCCTTCACCTCCTCTCTAGATTAAAGTATCTCTAGGCCTGGGCATCTCTGACACCTGGAATTTCTCTTTTTTGCTCTTCTAGATTGTACCTTTTATTTCCTGAAAATCATATTGTCATTTTTCTTGTTTTTCACAATTATTTGGGTAGAGCATATCTTAAATAATTTCAGGAGAAAGAATATGGGAGATAAGCTATGTGAGTTCTTTCATGTCTGAAACTATGTTTCTGCCTTCACACTTTAATTACAATTTAGCTGGGTATAGAATTCTAAGCTGAAATTTATTTTCTCACAGAATATTGAAGTTTTCTTTCTCTTAATATGAATTGCTGAAGACGAAACTCTTATGATAGCTTGATTCTCATTAACAGACTGATTTTGTGTGTGTGTGTGTGTGTGTGTGTGGTGTGTGTGTAGGTGGAGTATTTTTGAAATTTCTTCACTTTGCAAGTGGAATGTTCATGATGAAGTGTTTAGTGCTAGTTTTTCCTCAAGTCTACCAATTAGTGGACATATCAATTTAAAGACTTCTGTCCTTTGGCTCTAGGAAATTCTTTGCTGATTGTTGCTTAATTCCTAATGCCACAGTTACTAATTTCTGGATTTTCTAATAGCATGATTATAGAATTTCTAGATTTATCATCTATACTTTTAGAATAATTTTTCTCATATTTTCTGATTTCTGTTGTTCAATTTCCTGACCATTGATTTTTCTCTTTAAATTCTTCTACAGGATTTATTAATTTTGTAAGCAAATTTTTAGTCCCTAGACTCTCTTCCTTGTTTTCTATGACTCCTTTTCTTTTTGTAGCATCATGTTCTTTTATTTAATAGTTGTAAAACCTTCCTAAATTTTTCTGATTATACTATTCAGAGCTCAAAACACAATCTTGTGTTTATTGAATTATCTCTGTTCCTCCAATATTTCTCTTTCATATTGCAGAATTGCATCAAATATCTGGTGATCACTAGTAAATTATTCATATTTCAGAATGAAATGAGAAAAAACTTGACTGCCCACCGACAGACTTCACCATGTAGGGAGTTAGTGGTCAGGGAGTCGCCATTACTCCAGGCACATACCCTGCTCTCCAGAGTGGAGATACCTTTGCTCTGTGTTCTCAGGATCTGCACCAACATCCCTAGCCTCTACAGGTATTTGTTCACTTTCTTTAAGTAGAACATTTGTTCTATTCTTTTTATTTTATTTTTTTTCCTGTGAATTAAACATCTGGCTGCTGCAGTTCTGTGCATAGAGGTGGGAGAAGTGGGAATTCAGTTGTTATGTTTATTGACTTTCAATTAGCCTTCTTGATTTCAATCCCTTGCTCATCCTCAGTCATACTTTGGCCTTTCAAGTCCCAAATTTCTTCAGAATTTTGCTGGACTCGTGGGCTTCCCCCTTTGGCTGCAGTACCCTCTGCATGGATCTAAGCTGTGTTCTTATTTATCCTGCTTTGTGAGTCACCAGTTATCTGTCTTTTTCTACTTTCTAGAAATGTGTATACATTTTTCTATTCACTCATATGCTTATCTCCAATTTTGTTTTTGTATGTGATGTGCTTATACCTTGAAATATTTGTCTAGTGTATTTTAATTGGATCTTGGAGGGATGAAAAGATAATTGTGTACAGCAAATCAACCATCTTGATATAAAAGCCATAGATTTGTATTTCAAAAAGACCATCCGTACAGCACTAAAGTGACTAGATTGAGGATAAAGGAAGATAAAAAGGGAAAATATATTAGAAATATCTTGCTTATGTGGGAAGGCATTATGAAGATTGGTACAGCAGCGATGAGCACAGAAAGGAGAGATTCCAGAAATTAAGGAGATAGAATAGACAGGAATTAATGTCAAAATAGATGGAGGAGTGTATTAGATTGCTACTGCTGCCATAACAAATTATCACAAATTTAGCAGCTAAAACAACATCCATTTATTATCTCACAATTCTGTAGGTCAGAAGTCCAGTGAGCTTAGCTGGGTCTTACAAGGCTGAAATCAGGTGTCAGTGGGGCTGCAGGTTCTAAGTGAAAATTGTTTCCAGGCTCAGGTAGGTTGTTTACTGAACTCAGTTCCAAGTGGTTCTTAGACTATGGTCTCTGCTGTCTTCCTCGCCAGCATCTGGGAACTGTCCTGAGCTCCTAGCAGTCTCCTTCTCATCCTTGCACATAGCCCCCTACAACTCAGAGCCAGCAGTGATGCATCAGATTCTTCTCACCCTGCCACATCTCTCTGACTCTCTGCTTTCCTCTTCTATTTGTAACGGCTCACGTGATTACATTGGTTCCACCTGGATAATCCAGTATGATCTCTCTATTTAAACATCATCTGATTAGTAACCTTAAGTCCATCTTCCATGTCCATTCACAGAAGTTCCTAGATCATGTTAGACTGAATAACGAGGGGACAGGAGTCTTGGGGGGATTATGTTCAGAATTTTTCCCATCAATGGGAGGATGACTAAAAGGGAACAATAGGGGATGATGTCCAGGTTTCTCATTTCAATGGTGTCCCTTAATTAGGTTCCAAATATTTAAGTTTCCATTATCCTTTATTTTACACACGCATATACTCAGCACTGCAGCATAAGGAAGACTCACCAAATGCATAATTTTTAATCCTGGATAGATTACTACCCCTGAATCCATACCTACCTTTTTTCCTGTTAATCTAATACAGGAATGCTACACTAGAAACCTAAGAAAACAAAGGAGTATACAAAGACACAGCTTTAAACTTAATAGCCAACTCAACAGCTTCCAATTATCTGGCCCTTTCGTGAGGCTTCTTAGCTTTGCAGAATTAAAGTTCACATCCCAAGCAGAAAGCACTTCCAGAGAAAATCAAATTGGAGAGGAGAAATTATTGTGGATATCAGATTCAAAGTTGCCCAGCATCTCATAAGCCAACAGTCACCAAAGCCTATTTAAAGACTCCTTTAGCTGTTAAAGAACCATCTACCATCCTTTTCACTTATAAGTGTTCTACTCCCATCACTCCATCTTTTAATTTCTGTTTTCTATTCTTATCTCTCTCTACTCCACATAATAGCCTAGAGACTATCAAGCGCCCTTCCTTGGGGAGATGGGCCGGCAGAATGGAGGATGAAGAGGGGTGCATGAGAACAAAAAAAAGAAGATAAGAACCAATGTCATTTAAAGAGTCATCACTGATATGTGTTTTCTTTTCAATATAAACTATAGTTTATATAGGCCTTAAAAAAAGAAATTAGAAACAAAAATAAGGATATGTCTGTACCATCTTGGAATGTGTAAATTAGCATTGTGTCCATAGGTATTTTTCTAAATTCAGTAAAACAACGTGATCTGGCTGGCTTTAAGAATGGTTGAATAAACTACTTTCTATAAACCAGATATTGTATTTGGTAAACATTTAAACAAAGCGTGTGTTTTCTCTAACAATGGTACCTTTGCTTTTCACAGAGAGTCTCTCCCAGGAACCTGCCCCCATGCCGTGGCACAGCCCTCTCTGTGGACATGAGATTGCTGTCCGCTGGATGTTTTTAACAGGGCTAATTAAGTTCATTCACAAATCCTCTTTATTAAAGACTTCACACTGAAATATCTCTAAACATGCAATAGGACACTATTATTGAAAAGTCTTTGTTTCTAATCACAATACTGGGGTGATAATTAAAGATATTACAAAGTGCCCTCGTGAGGGTAAGGATTAAGAACACAGTCACCATCTGCTAAAACACTGCAACGGGACATACCTGGGGGACAGTGCTCCGTTAGCTCAGATTCTAGGCGTGTTTTTGGTAAAAGTCTGGACTCCACAAATTCCAGATACTGTGTTCTGAATTTTATAAATGTCTTGTTATTTAAGCCTTTTTGTTAATGATATTCAGAGTATAAATGCATACATATTATGTGATAGAGCCTTCCTTTTAAAAATTCTTCAGTTTATAATTGCCAACTAATTTCTTAGAATAAAAATCTAGCCATTAGATGTTTGAGACAATCATCTTTTTATTTTTAAAAGTATTTTTAAAAGTATACTAAAATACTTGTCTTGGGAGAACTGTTGTTGAAAAGTTAGTGTGTTAGATTACACAAAAATATTGTGAAGCCATTTCCAGAAAGATTTAGGAGTGAGAAAAGAAAATATATCTTAATTGGAATCTGTTATTGCATTTTACATGCCTATTTTAAAGTCTTCTTGTCTTCAGTTTTTAAATAAAGGAATTTTATTTTGATACCTAAGAATTTCAGACCAGGCATTTCTCACGTTTTCTGTGAAGTCAATTTGAAAGTACATTAGCAATACATGTTGATTTAGTCAGGGAATCAAGATGTGAAATTTTTACCGTATTTCTCTAAAGGTAGAATCTTCAAATGATGACTGTGAAAGTAATTTATTCCAGCCAAACACACTTCCACATATTGTTAACAGTACTATGTGCTTCAACTCATTTAACAGCTTTTTAATTCTGTAGTTATTCAGATTTAATAGAGCCATTTCTTCATCATTTTGCATTTCGTGATAAATGGTGCCAGAATTTATGATAAATTAAACTGCAAAGGACCATGTTAAAGTTATCTTAAGGGTTTCACATAAAAGGAATCAGCACCTATTTTGTTCAGAACAGCCACCTGAAAGTTCACGTGGCGAAAAGAGCTTCTTGCCAGGTAGAAACTATGAGATTTATTTGAAAGTTAAGTTTTAATTATACTTTTTCCTCACCACTTACCTTTGGCAGTGGCCGTCCAGCTGGGGGACTAGCAACATGGATGCTTTAAACTAGGGGTTCTTTCTTGTTTTAATATTGGCTTAACAAGTGGGAGAACATTCAGGTTGAAGCTTTGATGAAAAATCCTTACATAACAAGCCACCAGATACAGGGGGCAACTTTTAAAAAGTTTGGCGAAGAGACGAGGCATCATGGGGCTGCGGAAGAGATAAATTGGGCAGGGCCAGGTGGCGGGAGAGAGGGGAGGTGCAGTTGGACAGCCCTGCCAATTACCGGTCCTATTATCCTTTCTCCCTCCTCACTAATGCACTGGCTTAACAGCTACTGCAAAGGGATATGAGGGCCTGAATTCACAGCCCTCTTCCTTTCCTTCCTTCCCACAGGCACATTTTATAAGTGAAAAAAAAAAAAAAAAAAATTCCTTGACTAAAGTGTTGAAAATGGTTTGCAATCATTAACTCTACCATTTTCCAGACATGTTAAGATGTATAAACTAGCTTAATTAGGTTTTTTCCCGCTTGCTCTTCTGTACTCCCAGGCAGGTGAGCTGGTTAGTCAGACAAGGCGAACTCTATCAGGATAGAGATCAGGACAAAACTATGTAAATGAAAGACTCTGTCCTTAAGGTTAAAAACCTTAGGTCACTCTTGACGACTAATGAGAGACCAGGGAGAACCTGCGCACAAACACGTTCATGTTCATTTGCACCAGAAGATATGTTCCGGCCCCCCAAATAGTCATAAATAACATATCTGTGTCCGTAACTGTAGGGCAAAACATCTGCAAAGGAGTGCGGAGTGTAATGTGCATTTCCTCGCATCCTGATCATTCACATTTGAGTTTTCTGAATTAGAATTTCCCCGTTACTTCACGATTGCCTATTTGCTACCTTTTTTTCATCCATTACTGAGCACCTTTTATTGAGAACCTATCATGCGAGAGGAATTTGGTCTATACAAAGATAAAAGACATGGTCTATTCTCCAAAGTAGTACCTAGTCTGATAGGTAATAAGTAGGCAAATTGAAGCAAATTCTGCTCTCACCAAGCTGGGAGAGTCAGTTGCAAACTGGGTTAGTGTTGAACAACCAAAAAGAGCAGTTGCTTGAATGCCTAAAGGAAAGTCTAAATACTTTTGAAAAGTAGCCTCAAACTCATCGACCCTACCCTGTATCTCTGCTCCACCTTTTTCTTACCATCGGTTTGTGTGTGCATTTGTGTGTGTACCTGTATGTGTGTCCTCACCTCTATTTCTTGCTCTCTATTATATAGCTCTAGCAACAATTACTACATGCTGCCTCTGTGCCAGGCAGTGTGCTAAGCAGTTTATATGCCTCATCGTATTTAATGAAAGAAAAAATGATGGATTGGGAATCTGGATATTCTGATCACAAAACTACAAGTAAAATACTTCACATTTCTAAGTGTTCAAAATGAGGAGAATTCACTCTAAGGCCCTTTCTAGATGTAACAATTCCATAAAGTTGTGATTCCTGATGCCTTCCTGCATGTTTCTTTTACAAGGACAAGATAATAGCTTTTCTTGTTAACTCTCTAACATTCCATACTCTATGTATATGTGTTAAGAGAAAAGGGGTGGAATAACAGACTGCTTAAAAAAAACTTCATTTTTAACAAGTGGATTAAATTGGGGAACTCAAAATGTGTAAGGTTTTAAATAAAAATTATAGCAATTATATATAGGTGTAAACATTTTTCCAGATAGAAACATTTTAGATTTCTCGATAATTTCCAAAAGGTGCTTCTTAAGCCACACATATTTAATAGATAGACCATTTGGCCTTTAATTGTATGATTTTAAACTCTTAAAAATAGGCATAATTTTTTTTCTATAAAAAAACGATGATTTTTAGGAGCATCAATATACATTACTTAACCCAAGAAATAAAAAATAAAATACTGAGGATTTTCTATTCGTTAAGTTTCCCATTGCACTGTCCAGGGCCACTTGCCCACCTTCTTGCTGTGTATGTTGCTTGTTATATTTTTCTGGGCTGTTTATTCCGCAAAGGGCAATTGCAAAAGAGTTTGAAGCACTTTTTAGTGCTAGGCTATTCTCTAGCTTAAGTTCATGCCCCTTGGTTCTCATATTTAACAGAAGCTCAGATAGCCTGCAGCATCTGTCCTTTTGGTTCCCTTCAGGATTGTGTACATTTCTTTGTCATATCATCATTTCTCAAACCACAGAGTTTCTTTAAATAGCAACCCTGTCCCGGTAGAATAATGGGGAACCATAATGTTGTAATTTGAAGAATACCCTGTTCAAAGTGTATTGTCCTAATTGACTTCAATATTTGAGATGTGTATTTTATTGTGTTTAGCTGTTCAAAGGAAGTTGAGTATTACCATGTTTCTGCAATTAAATAAAAAGGAGAACAGTAATTATTTTTTCAGTCTATTTTGGTTAGTGTGATCAATTTCATTGATCAGGTAATAACACAAACTCCCCCAAATAATCAAAGCACAAATCAAATTTGGCCACCTCACAAAAGGTGAGGTGAACTGAAAAATTTAGCCACTAATTTACAAAAAACAGTACTTACATATATTTTTAATAGCGTTGTGTTGACATATTCCAAATAAATAAATACCTACATCTTCCATAAATAAATAAATACACCACAGTTTACATAGAGCGCAAAAGAGGAACTCTAGGAACGTGAAATTCATTTTCATTTCCCTTCATCTGTTTCTAAGTTTAGAAAAGTTATCTGTAAAGATAATAATGCTAAAGGAGCTTTATAAGTATTATTACAATATTTTTTGACTTATGGAAAAATTGACTGTATGCCAGATGCTTAGATTTTTAGAATCAGTTAACTGTTTTCAACTTTGTGTTTTACACACATGCCAAAAAATATCTATAGAAGATTAAGCAATGGTTCACTTTTGATTGGAGACTGTGATGAAGTATAAACATCTGAAGTGTGATACTTTTTATACGTTCAGTTTTTCTGTAGGCACAATTGTAAATGGAGAATTCTTTCGAGATTCCTCTTGTTCAATCTGTTTTTTGTTCTTTCTTTCACAATGACTTGCAAAATGTCATTTAGCTTCAAGGTTGCTAATTGTACAACTGCTCTGCTACCCACCTGTTTATTGATTGCCTTTCCTTGGTTTTTGTTTCACCAGCAAGATTCTCACTTTGCTGCACATTCTTTCAACTTGGCCATCAATATATAAAGCAGAGAAAGCTTTCTAAGTCTTGATGCTTACAGCAGTGTTCTACTTATGACTTCTTTCCATCCATCTGAAATGTCCGAAGTGGCTGTTCATTGTGTCTTTATTGCTGTTACATGGAAGCCTTTTTTGAATACTACCATTTAGAGTATTTACTGATCTTGATGTTCAGAAAATTCTTGTCAGTCTGGGTCAGTGTTGTTTATGTTTCTTTGCCTCAGTCTCTCTGTCCCTCTCCACCTCTGTCCTCTATTTTTTCCTTTTTGCAAAATTTGTGACAGTGAAGTTGTTGGTAATATTTGTATAGTAGGCACACAAAGACATAAATGTATAAATCTGAAAAATTTTGTTTGGGTTCTACATTCTAATTTATGTAAATTGTTGTTTTTGAAGACCATATATTAAATATATCCGATTTATTCAATTTAAAATATATAAACATTAGCACACATTATAAACGTGTATGTGTATACGTGTGTGTGTGTATTTCTTTCATTGTAGGAAAAATGTAATTTTACTCAAAATTAGTCAATTGTCTCTGCTAAATATCAAGAAAATTTGCAGAATGCTGGGATTAAGAAATATAGAGCATATAAGATAAATCTATAAAATGCCCACAAAAACACACACAAATATAAAACATGAAATATATACGTATACTATATTATACATATAAAATACGTGAAATAAAGGCATTCAGGTCCTTGCTTTTTCTAGTGGGAATTATAATCTCTACTGATTGAATTATGTATTTGAATACATTTGGGTAACTTCTGCTATCTATTGCCTCTTTTTACAAACCTAACAGAGCCAGAATTGGGCTTGTAATATTACCCCAGAGATTCATAAAATACAGCTGTATTATTTTTTCTTTAGCCAAGCTTTGTCTGTATCATTTAAATAATCATGAAGTGAATAGATTAATTTTTCTTGTTGCTTTTATTCCATAACAGTGTTTCATAAGGAGAGGCCAGGGTACTAAAACAGAAAACAGAAGCTCTACAGGGGAAAAAAATGCACTGAGATTTTCTTGGAAGAAAAGTATTTCAGTTACTTTTTGTTCACATGACTTATGAACTTTCTGTTCATCTTTTCTGCTAAAGACAATGGTCCTTGATCTATTTATTATGAATGTCTGATTGACCAATATACGAATTCATGATGAAAGTA
>RJWJ010036539.1:0-16017 GCA_004363605.1 Indri indri | reverse complement strand
AAACTTTTAGAAATATGCATTTATTCATTTTTCAAAAGGTACAGTTGTCAAATTATGAAGCAGGAAAAAATAATAGAGCTACTAATATTAACAAAGATGTTTTCCAGATGGGTTTCTTAAATTATGGCTATATTTCAAAAAGGAACCAATTACTTTAATACATTTTAATAAAATATGGTTGAGAATCAATACAATGACAAGCACAATAAAATGAGATAATAACCCTTCTACGTTAATGAACTAAAAATGAAATATTAAAACTCTTATCTTTAGTGTTATTAGGAATGACTAATAATGTGTCATGTCACTACAAAAATCAAATGTTTAACAAATAAAAAATATTTTCTTTAGTAAAAAAATACAATATAAATAAAATATAATCCTCCAAATTTGGCTCTCCTTTCTATGTTCCTTGAATTGTTAACTCTAGTTAATCTCACCAGTTGAAAGTGATGTTTATTCTAGTTTTTTAAGTTTATAGGTTTCAACTAAAGTATGACTTTAAGCAATTACATGGTTAGTTGAAGATTAAAGCCCACTTTTTTGTTTAACAATCATAAACAAAGCACAAATAATTGGTGCTTTTCTTTGGATCAATTTTTACGTAGCAGAAACGGTATTAGACGTGGAGCAAGAGAACAAGTCCAAATCTTCACTGGGACAATTGTTAACTGTGGGACTTCAAAAAAGTTATCTGCTTAAATCCTGCTTTCTTCTTCTGTAAAAGGATACAGAATGAAGGATATTGTAATGGTAAATTACAGTCTTGTATGATATATATAAAAGGCTCTAGCATTGAACAAAGATAAAAAATAATCATCAATGGAAAAGCAGTCTCAAATGTTTAGCTATATTTACTTTTGTTTTAATATTCTAAGTATTACTGTCATACATCTCACAAAAAAAGATGTTCAAATGACAAACATATGAAAAGATGTTCCACATCATATGTCACTAGAGAAATGCAAATTAAAACAACAATATACTACTACATGCCTCTTAGAATGGCCAAATTTCAGAACACTGACATCGAATGCTGGTGAGGAACAGGAGCAACAGGAACTCTAATTCATTGCTGGTGGTAGGAAGGCAAAAGGGGACAGCCGCTTCGGAAGATGGTTTGGCACTTTCTTACAAAACTAAACATACTCCTACCATGTGTGTTCAAGAAGCACATTCCTTGGCATCTACCCAAAGGAGCTGAAAACTTATGTCTGCACATAAGTTGGACACATTGATGTTTATAGCTTTACTCAGAATTGCTTAAACTTGGAAGCAGCTGAGAAGTCCTTCAGTAGCCAAATGGGTGAAAAAAATAAATAAATAAATAAATCACTAGTGTACAACCAGACAATAAAATGTTATTTAGCACTAAAAAGAAATTAGCTATCAAACCATGAAAAGTCATGGAAGAATCTTAAAGGCATACTGCTGAAAATACTACATACTATATGATTCCAATTATATGACATTCTGAAAAAGACAAAACAAAGGAGACAAAACAAAAAGATCAATGGTTGCCAAGTGTTAGTAAGGGGAAATATGCATAGGTAGAAAACAGGGGGTTTTTAGGGCAGTGAAAATACTCTGTAGGATACTATAATGGTAGATACATGTCATTATATATTTGTCCCAACCCATAGAATGTACAACACCAAGAGTGAGCCCTAATGTAAACTGTGAACCTTGGGTGATACTGATGTGTCAATGTAAGTTCATCAGTTGTAACTGACATACCACATGGACCACTCTGGCAGGGATGTTGATAATGGAGGAGGCTATGCATATGTCGGGGCAGGGGCATATAGGAAATCTCTGTATTTTCCTTTCAATTTTTCTGTGAACCTAAAACTGCTCTAAAAAAACATTCTTTTAAAAAATAGTGATGTCTTGTCTAGCTCACCTAACTGCTTTTCATGTAGAAAACTGATAATGCAAATGATTGTTACCCAAAGAAATGCAGATTAATTGTGGGTGAGGGTATACAACTTATCATCTATTTGTAAATTCATTTCAAAATTCTTTATTCTCTATGCATGTGTAGTTATTAGTATTTCCCGTGCACTGATTATATCATTTTACTGGTTCTCTCTATTTTTAGTGATTTAAATAAATTTTTGACTTATGTTGATTTAATACTTACATGAGTCAAGATTTTAACTTTTTAAAAAACATTCTTTAAAATACTCTCCATTTTTAATGAGTTGCGTGGTCTATGTACCAAAGAAGTTTGCACATCAGGAAATAACTTTTCAGAAGATTACTTTGAGTATAGGTTTTTATTCCTGTTATCCTTTTTTTAACTTTCATACTAATATCTTTTTCAAAGTATGTAACAGAGTTTCAAATATATGGATTGGGATAAACTTATTTTGTCAATCATACAACACTGCAATGCTTTCCAAAGCATAGTTTTAAAAAAATGGAATAAAGATACATGACAAATTATGATTCGATTTACTGGAATTTACTAATTTAGACACCCTAAAGAAATTATAACACATACAGAAATTTTAGTACCCATTTATTACTTCCATTCATAGTGCTAAGAAAGTACAGATGTCCTCATAGAATTAACCAACAGAATTAGTATTTACCAAACTGTGTACAAGATTGCCAGTGTGAAAATACAGGACAAGTTGGGAGATAGCCATGCTTTTTTTTTTTTTTTTTTCCAACATGACAGATGAGAAACCTCATCTTGATCTCTAAAATAATAATTTGTTTTAAGTGAGTTCTAATTTTCTACTAAATAATCCAGGAGTTTATTCAAAGGAAAAATTATTCACTTTTCTCTATGCGTGGTAAAATATTTCCCATGGGGTTCTCCTGATTCCCTTAAAAGTTTGACTGCCTCACTTCCTCCTAAAATGATTTCACAGTAGACTTTTCAGGTTTTTGCAAACACTTCAATTTTCTCTTTCCTGTATTTCAATTTTGCCTGCCTCCTAATCCCTAATCAAATTCTTTCCTCTGGCAGGCAACTCTGTCCTTAACACCCTGCCCTCAAGGAATCAACTGATGCTTTGAGTTAAGCTGCTTTTTTTTTTAAGCATCTGCCCTTTTCAAGAGTGTCCTACTAGTTGCATGCACTCATAGTAACTAGCTGATAGCATTTTCAATTCACTTTGGAAATTGCGTGTCAGTCTTACCTGGAGCTACAAGATGACAAACTGACTTTAAAAGTTAATCTATTCATTTGAGATAAATATTCCAACAATATACTAACAATATTTTCAGATACCCTTTTCTCATGTATTATACATAACAATGCCGATTTTATAGTTAACACAGGTAGAACTTGAAAATTAGACATCTTAGCTTAGATAAATGGAGAAGTACACTGATTAATATCTAAGGATTGAATTTTCAAATAGTTTTTGGCCACAGAATTCCTTTTGAAAGAAAAGCATACACAAAATCCCCATTAAATTCACTATTTACTCAGAGGGGGCATGCATTTGATGGCTTTTCTTAAACTCCTATGTACACAGTATGCAAAATGCAATGCCAAAGAATAACCCAGCATATTCATAATTCATCAGCCTGACACTCAGCATTTCAGCAAGAACTGAGTATGCATATTTGAAATGAAAATCTTTCAAAAGAAATATTTGAAAAATATATTTTAAAAAGAACAATCTAAAAGCATAGTTTTTCTAACCTTAATTTAATATTGAAAACTTTATCCCAACTTTTTAGGATGATTTTTGGTTACAGAGCTACATTTTCATTTTTTGTGATTTTTTTTTCGTTGAGAGTTTCAAATTTAAAATTGAAAAGGGCATGATATTTCTCAACAATTATTATGAACTGCATGTCTACAATGTAATTGAGAGTGGAGGTGTCAGCATATTTTCCCACCTCGCTTTGGCTCCTGCCAAGAGGCAATCAGAATCTCAGGTACCCTTTTAGGCCTACAGGTCATGGCAGCAAGAGAAGGGCTTTCTAGGATCTTCTTTTTTTAGCTGAATGTATAAAATGACCACTATTGCAGGAGCACCATCCTAGAAAGTCATATTCTACCCAAACTAGTCCTTGAGATTGGTAGACATTGACAGTTAAAGCATGATATCTTTATACAGAGAGTCCTCAGAGAGAGGCCAGTTCCTCTGTAGCAAAGGGAATTTGGTTTTAGCTGACAAGACTGGCTGCTAAGACCTTTAGAAGTGGCCATTATTTGCAATTTATCCCAGGGAAATAGTCTTTAGATCCTAGGCTGGACTTTCTGGTAGCACGAAACAGAGACATATCCAATCTAGCTCCAAAAAAGAGGGAGTGGAGAGTTATTGGGCTGATATTGAAAAGTCTCCTAAGAATCCAAGAAGAGGAAGCAAAATAGAGCTAACTTCAGTGGCACGGAAAAGTCATCTGAAACAGACAGTTACCCTCAAGGATGCTGTTATACCCTCTCAGCTCTATTCTCCTCTCTACCTGCTGACTTCCTGTTTATTCATAATTTCCACTGTTTCATGATCTTGGCTGAATCCATTCACTAATTCACTTCACAGTTCCTGTGACTACTGTTTGTGTGTCTCAGTATAGATTCCTGGGAGTCAGAATCTGGTCATTGGCCAGCCTGTGGATTAAGTTCATTGTGTAATCAAGAACAATAGAGATACAGTGTTGATCAAGACAGGCAACGTCCCTGGCCTCCTACAGCTTGCAGTGTCATGATTATCACCTGTAAGAGAACATCATCATCTAAAGGCAGAAGAACTGTGGGAAAGACAATTTTTCTATGAATAGTCTGTAGAAAAAGCACACACAAAATCTACACTTTTTCCCTGCCATTGCTCTGCCTCCGCCATTATTATTAGCATTATTTCTTTTATTGTTTTATGTCTTTTTATACTCAACAGCTACTGCTCTTAACCAGACATACTCAATGCCACTGGCTCTCACAGTGTGGTCCCTGGGCCAGCAGCAGCAGCAGCATCTAGGGATTTATTAGAAATGAAAATTTTAGAGTTTAATCCCAGACCAACTTAATCAGAAACTCTGCAGTAGGGCCCAGCACTCTGGGTTTTACCAGTGTTCTGATGTGTGCCAAAGTGAAGAGCCACTGCTCTGGGCCTTCAGTCCAAATATGTCAGTCTGCCTTTATTCTACCTATTACCTAGTCTACTTCAGTGAGTTCTTCTTTTAATTTTTCTTAAATACTTGAGTCATATGAAAATATAAATATACAGCTTTTAAATTATCCCCATTTAGCCTTTCTCTAAGCTGTGAAAAAAAACTCTTTGCCATTATTCTTCCTCTTGCCCACAGAAGCCAAAGATGTTAATCCTCTCCTATTTGCCATGGCTGAAATAGTGATGAACATTCAACTCACCAAAAAAGAAACATAATTAATCAATTTTAAATGTTCGTATGATAACATTTTAACTAAATTGACCATTTCTCCCTTCACTTTTCAACCAGTTCAACCTATCACGTATGAGGATAGTATCAAATAAAAGCTGTCGATTTCCTAGAATCCTATTTAAAAGCCATATTAGATACATAAAAAAATACAAGGTTAAAATATTATCTTTCAGAGGGCAGTGAACTCACTTTCTCTAAAAAGTCATTGCTTTATGTCACCTTTCAAGATGTATTTGGCAAATAGTATCTTTTTTTTAATTAACCATAATTTTGGGGAAAACTATTTTGTAAGGAATTAAAAAAACTTTAAGTGTTAAAGGAAAAAAAAATCATAAAATAACCTTCTTGGAATGCCATGTCCAAGTCTTTCTGGGTTGGTGTCCTCCACATTATACTGTAGTTAGTATATCAACATGTCACCTCTAGTTTTACTAAAATATTTTTCTCTTTAGTCACATTATTGTTTCACAATTAAGTTAATCATTTATGCAGACTTCTTTCCCCCAATTAATTGTCAGCTCTGTGAGGGTAGAAATTTGTCTGGTGTTTTGTTTGTTTGTTTGAGATAGGATCTTGCTCTGTCGCCTGGGCTAGAGTGCAGTGCTGTTATAGCTCACCGCAACCTCAAACTCCTGGGCTCAAGCAATCCTCCTGCCTCAGCCTCCCAAGTAGCTGGGACTACAGGCCCAAGCCACTATGACTGGCTAATTTTTCTAATTTTTGTAGAGACAGGGGTCTCAATCTTGCTCTGGCTGGTCTCCAACTCCTAGCCTCAAGCAATCCTCCTGCCTCCGCCTCCCAAAGTGCTAGGATTACAGGCATGAGCCATCACACCCAGCCCGCTTTTTTTCTTTTAACTGTTATAACTTTAACAACTGTTTTAGTATCTGGCTTATATTTGTTGCTCAATATATATTTGCAGGAATGATGTAGCAGGAATGATGGCAATTATATGGTTAGCTAAAAAAAGTGCAAATAACTATTTTAAAAAGAAGAAAGTAATGAAGAGTTTAGAAATTACTATGTACCGAAAATATTTCTTGGGAATAGACAGCAAATGCATGAAGATTTAATATCTTTTGTGATTCTTTATCAGTTTGTATATGGGTATCCAGAATATAGATTTGATATCCAAACGTTAAAATTGTTTTCGTGGAGGAGACTTTGAGAGTGTTTCTGCTCCAGCTTCCTTGCCTAAAGGATACAGAATATCTAGAACAAAGAGTTGTCCAGAACAAAGAGTTGTCAATGTTTTTTTTTTCTTCTTCTTCTTTTTTCACTTCCTAGGGGTGGAAATTTTATGACCTTCTTTGGAATTCTTACATTTTACCATATTGGCAATAAGAATTTCCTCCTTTTGCCCCCACAAAAGAGCCTCTTTAAATTATTTCCTTAAAAAAGTTTTTTTATAGAATTTTAAATCTTGCCATCATTCAGTTTTTAATACACGTTAAAGTTGCATGTGATTTATAGTCTTCCTTATTTACCAATGTTTTCACTCTTTTGCACTAAAAATACCTAACTCATTTTAACTCTTTTTCATATGCTGTAATTGCAAACTTATACAATGATTGACTCTTCCTTGGATTTTGTAATGTTTTTTTTCAAATTCTATTCCATATGTGGGATTACTATTTCAGAGTACCACACACATGACAACTCTTGGCTCCATGATCTTATGCAAGTTCTAAAATGACCTAATATGGTATGGTATTTGTCTTTTTTCTCCCTCTAAGAGCAGAGAAATACTGGTTTGTTTTCAGCCTGTAGGTCCAAGACAATCTCATGCCATTACACCTTAATGTTCATCCCCAGTTCTATGTTGGAAGTGTTGATTATTTGCTCCAATATATTTACCTTTTCTAAATTGTAGCATGTGTTGAAGAATTAATCCACCCATTCCAACAAAATCATCTTATATATTGTTTTGGATTTTCAGCATATTGACTGCTGCATACATATATATTTCCTAAAAATCTGTTTATCACAATCTTAATTATCCATCCAAACTATAAACTATGAAGATTGAGAAAAATTTTGGCACAGTAACTCTGAACTCAGATTGGATTCTTCTCTTCTGATCCAGCACTTAATAACTATTTGATATTGGATGAGTTAAACTCTCATTCTCAACAATTTCATTTGTAAAGAAATACTGGAAATATTATGAGAATTATGGATAGTCAACCTTGAGTAAATAACAGATACTCAATAAATGTTAGCTATTTTATTGTTGGAATTGTTTTAAAAATTGTAGTGACTGCTTAGAGTTGGTCTCTAGGATACTTGTGTTGAGAAAGTGTCATTGTCGTTTTTACTCAGTCTTCAGTCATCTTTTTTGAACTATCCTAATATTAATCAAATTCATACTGTCACAGACTATCATATTTAATAAAATTGAGATCCATACCCTATGTCTCAGTATATGTACATATACACAAATGTTTTGTCTTAAAAAATTATCATAAGAAAAATTGACATTGGCAAAATTTGCAATGCTTGGAATACAGGTGAAAAATCTAACTTGTTTCTATCACTGTTCTAAAACTATTTAGCCAGTTATAAAAATAACAGAAGCATAAAGATATTGTTATTGAAGTATAAATAATGAGTATATGTTTGTAATTTTCATTGTTCTTTGCAATTAAATATAACCTTCAAAATTAGGGAGTTTCAAATTACTTAATATCTATTTTTTCAGCTTCCTTATCTTCTTTAAGGTAAACAGTTAATCATAAGTAGAGAAATGTGTACATGTAGATGATTCATAGTTTTCTTTTTAGTTTATGGGGTGATAAAAATATATATAATATATATTATTATATTATATTATATTATATATCATATGGTACACTCTTCTTGGGTTTTTATTTTATCAGAAAAATATTTTAATCCTTTATAATACGATTTCTTTTAGCATTTTATAGAATAAAATAATTTTTAAAAGTTCTAATCAATTTATTTCATTCTACCGAAAGCTATTTTAAAAAAGGATTTTAAAGTTTTGAGAGAGGCTTTAAAAATGAACTAAAATTGTAAATTTTAGGGCTATATGCTCTCCTAACTCTGATCAGTGCTCAATGTTTTTATATGTAAATGCTAAGAATGCAGCTTGATCTTCAAATATTAAGCTTGACTTTTCCTCCTAATTCTTCATTAAATATAAATGCAAACCAAATCCTCAAGGATTTGCATTGAAAAATCTTAATGCAGAACTTTCATCACTCTAAGCTAATTCTTTCTCAAGGACATCTCAAGTTTGTTCCCAGTACTATTTAAAATTTAAGAACAAAGATACAGAAAGGGAAATAATCCTTTCTAGTCAAAAAAGCCTTTAATAGAGTTTGAAAAATAAAATTAATTTTCCCTTTTAGGAAAAGGGAGAAAGAGAAGAAGAAAATAGAAAGGAATAAGGTCGGGGGGAGGAAATCCCTATAATGAAGTAGAGATTCCAGTAACAAAAATATGTACAACGAGAAAAGGTGGCCATACTCTGAGGAAAAAAGAGGAAAAAGTACAAATTTAAAAATAATGAGAGTGAGGTACATTGCTTGTGAAATGGTCACAATAATTCACTTCCCGGTATCTGCACTTTGGGGTAATTTTTACCCACATAAAATTGGGTTTAGCCATGTGGTTTTCTTTGGCCAATGAGATAAGAGCAAATACTATTAAGAAGAGATCTTAATTGTTTCTGCCTACTGGGAGTCACCACTTTTTGCTGTGCTTATAACTACTAAGGGAGCAAGCCTGTGCTGACCTACCCCTATGAGGTGCCATATGGAGTGGAACTGAGGTGCCTCTGCTAATAGTCCACTAGCCCACCATCTGGCAACAGCCAGGCATGTGTATGAGGCCATTCAAGATCATACGACAGACAACCTGACAGCTGACCACAGACACATGAGAGAAGCCAGCAGAGATCAACCAAACCACCGCAAACCAGAAGTATTGCCCATTCCAACCACAGAATCATGAACTAAAGAAACTGGGGTGTTTTCAGTCACTATTTGGGGCGGTTTGAAATACAACAAAAGCTAATTGATGCAGGGAATGATAAATGACAATGGGGGACAGTATCTTTTGATGAGAATAAAACAAGTTATTTATTTCTCTATTTGGTGGTTCATTTTAATTGTTGGCTTCAGAATAGGGGACTATTTCACTTCACTTTGAAATATATATTAGTTTAGTAAGTCCAATTCATCATAAGTTTGCTTATATTTTGAAAAATGTCTTTGTTTAAAAGGGTAGAAACAACAGGGAACCCCCACCACCCTACCCCAAGTTGAAGGAGAACGGCAAGAGATATGATGGAACATATTTAAATTGTTCTTTAGGTAGGAGTGGAACACAGTATTATCACCTCCATACAAGACAGAATCAAACTAAAGATCAGAGCTAGCATTATGTTACACGACCATGAAATCTTAAATACAACGTATCTTTTAGAAACAAAGGAAAAAAGTAGTAATTTTTATCATATAAATATTTATTAATTTATTCACATATACTATGAGATACAAGTTTATTTGGTTCCACAATAAATTCAACAAGTTTTACCAAAAGTCATTTTCAATGTGTCTGAAATTTTACTAATACTTATGTTTTCTACCCTTTTTGAGTTTTAAGATACAATACTATTTATTTTTATTTTAGCCCTCTGACTCATAATTATCTGGAACAGCTGTAACAGGGTCTGCTCTCACTGATAATTAAATGTTATCGTAAGCTGTGGGTCACTTTCTTTCCAAATATCAAAGATATATACCATCTCTTTTCTTTGTGTGTGTGTGTGTGTTTGTGTGTGTTTACTCTCTGATTAACTGAAAAAGGAAAGTTTTTTTATTGTGTTTTTGAGAGAAATATCAATTTATAACTCCTTAATAGAAGGACAGGGATACATGCTGTGACCAGAGTATAACTGCATCAAACCTATAAACAACTAATTAAATTGAGCAATTTACAACACGATAAAAAAATTTTGTTCATGTAGCACTTAGGTGGTTAAGTATTTATTCAATTGCATAGCTTTGTCTTCAAACAATGTGTTAAATTATACTAGTTTACGAAGAAAAGAATTTCAAGTGAATGTCACATTACTATTAAAGAATATTTGAATATATATTGAGATATAAATCTATGGAAAGATATGTATAAAAGTAAATTTAATTGTAAGAATTATTACATATATGGCAGTCATAGCCAGTTGGTTTCTCATAGCCAGTATCTTATTAAAATAATTTAAAATTTCCATTACCATAGGCTTGATAACTTGCTGAATTATTTTTCAGATTTCCCTGAGTACTCTTTAGAAGCTTGTCTATCAACTGAGTTATGACAGTTAATATTTTTTAATGTTTTATCAGAAAAGTTCGAACATGTAAATATTGAGCAAATAGTATACTAGGTATAAGAGAAGATAAAGAATGTAGGCTTTAAATGGGTAGCAATAAGCCCAGCTAAAAATTGGAATTTTGTTTCTAAAAAGAAGGAGAAAAATGTCACAGGATAGATTAGCCACAGAATGGCTAAAACTTACGAAGTAGTTTCTGATTAGTGGTCTTTCTCTGTAAGTCAGTTTGCCATGTAAACGTGTGTTTTTTCAATATCCCAGTTGAATGTGTAAAATAGGTTTTGTTGAAAGAACATGACTGATATATATTTAATAGTCAGTATGAATAACTAAAATTCCAAATAATTTCCATGATGGTAATAAGTTTGTTTTATATGATTTCAAGATTTGTAAATTGCATTTAACATTTTCTCATTTATGCAATGTATATTTACCTCACTTATATATATCACCTACCTAATCACTTTAAAACACCAGAGTTAGATCTTAATTTAAAGATCAGTATCTTATATTAGAATTTATATATGTAAAAATACATATGTATCATCACATAATGATCGATATACCTGGATGACAGATTAGATAGAAAGATATAAATAGATGATAGATAGGTAAATAGATGGTATTACCTGTTGTTAGTCTCTAACAAGAGAGCTGGAACATATTTTATGGAATACTTAAGAAAACTAAAGGATAAAGAATTCATTAATAGACACTGGGAGAATATACAGCTCCTTTTGTCCAATGGGACCAAAAATTGAAAGACCATTTTGAAAAACCTACAATGTATGTTTTCCCCTTCCCTTTGTTGTATAGTTTGTCCTTTCTATAATCATTATTATTTTAACTTAAGTTAGAATTTGAACTAAAAAATGTGAGTAACTTGCCAGACTCAAGATATTACTCTAAAAAGTCTAGGGGATAATGCAATGTCCAAGACATATTATAGTAGTCATAAAGGTCAAATAAGTCTTGCAAGTAGCCATTTGGTTAGTACTGCATTTATTTTACAAGTAAGAAATCTCTGTAATATGATATAGAGGTTTGTAATATTTTGCCTAAATGAGTTATATCCTAATAATCCTCTAATGTACATAAACTAGATGAAACTGAGACAGTGAATAAAGTGTTGGCAGATGGTCTACTCATTTTAATTGTAGATGAAATGTGAGATAGATGTTAGAGGTTTTAAAGCAATAATAGAGGAAAACTGACTGTTGGAGAAAGAATGTAGAGTGATTTACTATTATTATAAAAAAGTCATAAGGAATAGATCTCAATTCAGAGGACTGAAAATAATGTAATATTTTGTTACTGTTTCATACTTATAAGTATAAATAATCTTATAATATTTACATTCTACCAAACCATAAGAGGATAAACAAAATGTCTTCACAGATAATTTTATCTCTACTTTGACATTTCTTTTTAATTTTTAAGTAAAGTAACCTAATATACGTCGATTCTGAGTATCCACATGTATTCTAAGTAGCTTCCAGAATTTGAAAGATATGTAAATATTAACTCATATCTTTGGCACATGTAAGAAAAAAATATATTACCTCATGTCTACCTTCTTAGGATTTGGTGAAAAAATATTGTTTGCATCCAGATATATGACTATGACAGTTTTCTCATAAGAAAATAGTGCACGGAATGATAAAAATGTTTCATGTACTCCCAAGGACTTTTCTTAGATTTCTGATATTTAATTTGGTTTAATGGCTATATTGTGTTGATATTGCTATGCCAGTGATTTTTTTTTACTGTTAGTTATTAAAAAATAGAATCCATAGTTTTGTCTATTAAAAGGTACCATTTAATACAGACAAATCCTTTAAACATTCATAAAAAATTCATAAAACAAACGAAAGACTGGTTATTAAAATAAAGGTAGAAAACATTTATTTTCTTCTACAACTATTCCAAAACAAATTCCCTCTCTTAGTAGAATCAGTTGTAACTAAGAAGAGAAAGCCTAGAAGTAAAGGACTCACTATAATAAAAAGCAGATGACTTCAGAATAGAAATGTCTATGCCTAAATTTGATTAAATGCAGACATAATAAAAGATAGCTTATTCAAATATTGGCCCTTTAGACCTGTGGAGCTTTATAAATCCTTGAATAATAAAAGGCACAGAAGTTGTGGAATCAGTACCATGATTTGAATGAATCATAAATGTATAGAAATTCAATTAATAACTACTGATATTATAGTATTTAATATAAGAAGAGCAAAGTTTGGCCATACTTTATTAAGATGAATAGATTCTAAAAGATATGATATAATTGATCATTTTATAAAACTTCATTATTTGCAGATATATGTTGAAATGGATAGAAATTTATTAGATTTTAATTTCCACAGTTGAATGACATGTTATTTAATTGTACTTAAAACTATTAAGATAGAGAATTTTTTAAAACTAAAAGCTATTGGGTTTTTATTATGCATAAACTATGTATGTATTAATAATAAGCTATGTGAAATGCAATCTATTTGTATAAATTAGTCACTTTAATGTGATAATCTCAGTTTGAATTAGCTGAACAATGTTGGATATTCTTTTAAAAAGTCAACCTATTTTCAATTCAAAATTACTGAGATTAAAACAAAAAAACCTTAGAAGAAGTTTTTTTTAAATAATCACTATCATTTGTAACATAGTCAAATAAATAGAATTTAGGATTGCATAACTGTCCAGTATATTTTGATATAGTATGAGTCAAATTATAATTAATATGGGCCCACTGACACTGGCAGATATTTCTGCATACCCCTTGTAGCAACACAACCATTGGTATATGGTAAGAAGTAGGGAAAATGAAAACATGGTTAATAGACATGCTGGGTCAATGCAAAATGGTTTGTACCATTTCCCAGTTAATTGATATAATAAAGATTTGAATGAAAACTCTAGAAACGAGTTTCAACTTCAACAATTATTCTTTTTCTTTCTTCATTCACATTTACCATAGCAAACTGCTAGAAAAGTAGCTAATGCCAGCCCATAAATCTGGCTTAAGTTTGTTTTTGGAAGACTAACAATGAATGAACTCACTGACAGAGTTCCTGTCTTTGCCTGATCCAGTCAACCAAAGCACACTCTCCTGCATGCCTAAACCACCAGTCAATTAATATATTACTAAATTGAATCAATTCTATTTTTAAAAAACATGTACAACAAAAAAAAAATCTCAACTTTAGTAAGACAATGAACTTGATGACATCTTAAGTCCCTTTATGAAAAATTCTTCACAAAACTTGACAGGAATAATTACAAATAGGCAGAATATTCCAATCTCTCTATTTCCTATCTTTAAAATGTTTGGATTGCCTGTAAGTTATTACTTGCTCTTAAATTGATAGTCAAAACTGAACTCACCTTTACCTTAGCCAAAATGCTAAAATCAAGTGGAATCATTCTATTAATGGATGTCTTCCTTTCAACCACCTCCCTCATTTCCATTCTCTTGTCAAATTCTGTATGCTGTGTCTGTTTACTATCTATCATGTGCAACCCTTCCTCTTTAATTTCACTGCCTCTTTCTCCATTTAGACCAAGATCTTTTCTTGATCATAGCTTACTAACTGAATGATTTTCCACTTTCCTATAATGCACTCCCCAACTCTCCTTCATACAGCTAATTCCAATTCATTCATTAAGCACAGTTCATGAATCTCCAGGAGGCGTTCCTTAATTTTCAGTCTGATTAATTTCTTTTCCTTGCTTCCTTAATCCTCTCTATCATAGTACTTAATGCCATTGAATTTATAATTGTCAAATTACATAATCCTCTCCTTTTTGCTTTAAATGTAGGGCCAATATTATTTTAATTTTTTAACTCTTCTTCCAAGCAAATATAAGGCACTAAACGGTGTGAACATTTATTCATTGAATATAGTTGCCAAGAAATTTTTTAGAAAATTCTTGTATGTATTAATATGTTGAATTCTAAATCAAAAATGATATCAGATGTTTATTATTGCATTGTTATATTTTCTAGTTTCTTTAAGAACAAAGTTAAATTAATTTTAAGTGGTTTAAAGTTTCATAAATTAAGCCTTGTACCTGTATACTTTGACTTCTTACCCTAAGCTTCCAAAAGTAATATCAGAATACTAAAGTCATTCCATACAGTAAGTGGAATTAAGACTTAAAAATTCACACGATTCAGCATCTTTCTAGGGATCCGTATCATGGCTTATGTCTGTAACTCCCTAAAAGTCTTTAAGAATAAAACTCAAGACATATTTTCTAAATCCTTACCCTTTGTGAATTATTTCATCATTAAAAATGCCAAACTTTTAAAAAATGTTTCACACACGATCTATTGCAGCAAATTGCAGCCCTGCCCATAGTAATAATTACAGCCATGCACCTTGAATTACCTTTCTTGTAAATTAAACTTCTGTGTTGAAAAAAGAGAGATGTAAACTCTACAAATTTTTCCATTTGGAGGACCAGCCCTAACAAATAGTGAGACCACTGTGTTTTTAACTACAAATAGTACTTTATTTTGTTTTTTAGGATACGTTTATTTAACTGGTATAATATTTTACAAACCATACATTTTCCAACTACTATTTTTAGTGTTTTCAATTTAATAAATTAGATTCTGTATTATGAAAAAGTATTAATAATTTTACAAACATCAGTAGCTTAAATCTAAAAACAAGTATGGCATTATGACATCACATAACTTTAAATCATTGAAAGTGAAAATTTCAATCTGGAATTTAATAAAAGCCATTAGTTGACCCAATTTATCATTAAACTCCTACTGGAGTCAAAGTACCATAAAATAGATTGAAACTCCATGCGAAACAATCTGTCCAAGAGTGCATAGGTAGAAATGAATCAGGGATGTTTTTATTTCATTAAAAGTGGAAGTTTTGTCTATACTGCCAATCAAGGATAATGGTTGGAGGAATTTTCATAGCAATAGGAAATCCCATCACCATTTTCACAAGTGGAAAGTAATTGAATTAACTGCTAAATACCAACATTATTCTTTTTCATGTGCTGTAAAAAGAAATAGAACTACACTTCTAAAGAATACTAATGTGTTTAAGGCAGATCCAATGAGGGGTCATAATTCTACACTAACCCTTAACTTCCAAGTCATGGAGAGAATATGGCTTTCAACAGCAGTAACAAATGCAAGTATCTTTCTCTTATGTAACAGGAAGAAAGAATGTGACACCAATAAAATGAAAATCTAAAAATTAAAATACATTAATTAAATGAACTACATCTAAATAAATAAAATATAAATAAGAATATATAAA
>RJWJ010036538.1:0-16064 GCA_004363605.1 Indri indri | reverse complement strand
AATGTCAGGTCAAAGATGTGAACATGTGTGGATATGCTGAGTTGATGATAACAAATCTCTTAGTGTGTGTATGTGCAAATGCATATATTTAATAGGGATATGTGTAGTTGTGCACAAATGATTGTTAATCTGACAATTATAACAAAAGAAAAAATAGCATCTACCATGAATCAATTTCCTAATTGCACTGTAGTTTCTGCTTTATAAACCACCCTGAGAAATAGATGTTACCTATAAGGAAACTGAGGATAAGAAAAATTAATGAACATTCCCCAAATTGCACAGCTAATGAGTGGCAGATCTGCAACTTAAACTCAGGTTTGAGTAATCCCATTGACTTTGGCCTTCTCATTCTGCCATACTGCTTCTCATTATTCCGTCCTCTTAACTACTTCATTTATAATAAGAACGATGATATGTATTTCCCTTGAGATAAATATACGTTTGTCATATATTGCATTATCATTTGATATTTTAATAAGGCCTTACTATTCTGTATTTTTTAAAAGTCAAGTACAATTTCCTTTTATCTAAAAACCATCTTAACGATGAAAAACATACCTTTACATTCCCAGTTAACTTTCAGTCATTGATATCTTGTCATAAAAGATCAGCCTGAAAGCCATGGCACAGAAGAAAAAAAATGCAAAAGCAGATTTTTTATTTATTATAGTGAGAGAGGGCACTCCAGGAAAACTTTGGAATCCCACTAAACAAGAGGGAGGAGAAGGTGTTTTTCGTAAGGTTTGGGTTCCCCCTGCAAGGTTGGTAAGTAGGCCTAACGGAAGCAGGGTTCTCTCTGGATCTAGTGCTGTTTCTGACCCAGGATTATAGCTGGGGATTAACTAATGTCTTAGTCCATTAGGCCTGATGTAACAAAATACCATAAACTGGGTGGCTTTTAAACGACAGAAATTTATTTCTCACAGTTCTGGAGCTAGAAAGCCTAAGATCAAGGCACTGGCAAATTTGGGATCAGGCAAGTAATCACAGACAGCTGTCTTCTCACGGTAACCTCGGGTGGTGGAAGGGATGAGGGGCTTCTCTCAGATCTCTTGAGTGAGAGCACTAATCCCACTCATGAGAGCTCTGCCCTCATGACCTAATCACTTCCCAAAGTCCCCACCTCCTAATGCCATCACCTTGAGGTTTAGGATTTCAACATAGGCATTTGGGGGAGGCACAAATATTCAGACAACAGCAACTAGGAATTCGATGCTGATAGGGGATTAGAGTAGTTCAATAATGGTATTCCAGTAATGATGAGAAAGCAAAGCAGATCTGGAGGTATCATTGGTAAGAAAGTAGCAGCCATTCAAAAAATCCAGAGAGATAGTCATTTGTCATTTCACAGCTGTTGCATGACCCAGGAGAAACCATGTTTCCTGTTACTGATGCAGCTGGCTTCATCTGTGTCTGTCTGGAGCCTGATTAATGAACTGTTGTTTTCTCTCCTATTCAAAGCCAATTTTCTCTTTCAGTCCGGGATAGATATTTACTTTTTTCTATGGTCTGGATATTTATCTCCTCCAAACCTCATATTAAAATTTGATCCCCGATGTTGGATGTGGGGATTAATGAATGGGATTTGGGTCATAAGGGCAGATTCCTCAGGAATAAACTTACGTCCTCCCTTGGGGATTAGCGAGTTCTCATTCCATTAGTTCCCAGGAAAGCTGGCTATTCAAAGGAAACTGGCACCTCCCCCGCTTCTCCCCCACTTCCGTCCTCTCTCACCATGTGATCTCTGCAAAAGCCAGCTCCCCATCCCCTTCTGCCATGAGTGGGAGAAGCCTGAGCCCCTCACCAGATGAAGATGCTCAATCTTGAACTTTCCAACCATCAGAATCATGAGCCAAATAAACTTTTTTTCCTTATAAATTACCCAGCCTCGAGTATTCCTTTATAGCAATACTGCGCAGGCTAAGACACTCTTTCACTGCTAATCTGGTTGTTGAGATTATAGATCACTTCTATAATATTTTCTTGCTGTATACTTTTTTATAGCATGTTTCACATTTTCTATAATTCCTTTTAGGATTAGGATAAATATAGAAAGTCCTTGTGCAGACACTTAACTAGCAATAATGAGCATAAAATCAATTTTTAATCAGGAGTTCAAAAAATTATTATATTTACATGTATCAGTTATCCAAGTCTCCTGTTTGTATTATTAAGTAATAAATTTTCATTTTAGATACTGTTTTTGTGAACTAAATGGCTCATACATTTCAATGAAAACAAATTTCTTGTTTTGTTGCAAGAATCCAAGTATTTCAAAATACTGACGGACGAGAGGAGGGAATGGGAAAACAATAAGGGGTAACGCTTTATCTATTAGCACAGAGATGGTATGACTCAAGAGCCATCATGGTGCATTTTGTCAGTAACCCCAGTGAAAGCTTTCTGAATATCACAGCCCACAATCCATCTCCTATTCCTCATCACAATCAGTGCCTTATGTATTTGGCAGCACTTCCCAAATCTCAGAGTGACCACAACTAAATTTTGAAGAATTACGAGAAAACCTGTATTCCAATTTCCTTTCTGAAAGTGTTCGATGAAAATAGAAGTAAATCTCCTTTCTGTATCTGTGCCTTACAGTAAGCAATAATCCAGTTTGACCTGTTTGGGCCCTGAACAGAGCACTGAAATGTCCACGGTATCTGGTGTGCCCACATGCTGAGCACAACCGAGGGTCTTGCTGGGCTCTTCCTCCTCTGCTATGTTTGGTGTCAGCAGGCAAATTGTGTGCTGTCAACTGCTCAATGACAACGACACTGTTGCTGACTTAATACCACTAACAATAAGGCAGGACCCCATGTGTTTTCCATGAACGAAAATTGCTGTCTTTGATGTGTTAAACTATCCCACTCTTTTCTTTCCATACATTTTATCAAATGTTTGATGTGTGAAGTAAATTCTGATTATAGGGTTTTTCCAGAATTAAGTAAATGACACCAATCTTGTCACCAAGATATCCATCAAATTGAATCTTTGGCAGAAAAACATAAAGTTCCAGTTCTTCTACTCTGAAATTTAGGATCAGGAAATATAAACCTGCTATTATTTTCTTTTTATTACAAACTCTAGAGATGGGGCTCGGGCTTCTTTCTTCCATAATATGCGATATTCCTCTTTGTGCCTATATGCATATACCCACAATGAAGATTTCTTTGATATTTCTGTTGTGAAAATTTGTTTCAAGAGGCTTATTTATCATTTGGATTCTACCAGAAGAAGATTAATGTGTGGAAGGCATTGTCATTCTCCCTTTCAGGTCAATATGCTGCATCTTCAGAAAAAGTGTATTTAGGGTTCAAACACATTCAAGAAAATTCTAACTCGCAGTTGAAAAGCACCATCTAAGTATGTAATGTTTATACTGTTTTTTGTTTTATGTTCTATTTACTTTATATTCTTCCTACAGAAAGAATTTTATTTTCTGTCACCATTTTCTGTACCCTAAGGAACTGGAATTGAATTGGAGAAATGTCCCACCGCACTGTCTGGGGGAGGGACAAGCTTGAAGCTCTGACTCGGGTAGGGAAAAGACAATATACATAACCTAAACATTTGTACCCACACAATATGCTGAAATAAAAAAAATAAAATGTAAAAATAAAATAAAGAAATATATAGCCAAAGGAAAAAAATCAATTTGTTTTGTCAATAGATAGGAATTTTAAACATTATTTCCCTTCGTGTTATCACATTAGGCTTCTTCAGCTATTAACAGCCTAAGGATTATTCTTTCTAAGGCCATCTTCACAATAGGACAAGCAAACTCAAATCCTTCCAACGGTGCCGTATCTTCTTTCACTATCAAGTACACTCACTAGCGGTTTCAAAGAAAAAAAAAAGCAAAATCCTAGATAAGAAAAAGCTTTGAGTATTTACCTAAGCTCTCTCCTTCATTTGAAAGTATTCGTTAACACTCCACATTCCTTTCTTCAATGTTAAATTGGCATGTGCTCAGTATTTTAGAAGATATTGTCGTAATTGTTAATTCTTTGTCTTACAGAACTTCATTTGCTCTCCTCTGTCTCCAGAATCAATTCCCTTCTCCTTAGCTTGATGGGGACAGGATTGTGATCCTCCTTCACCTTGTGTATAAAACTCATTTGCTGCATGAACGTACCTTCATTCCCTCTGTCTGGTCCACTCCAACGTGCCTAATGTCCTCGAACAAGCCAAGTCCCCTCACAGTTCCGTGCCAGTGCACACCTGTTTCCTCTGCCAATAATGTCCCCACCATCCATCCTGTCCCTCAGTTAATCACCCAGGAATATCTACTCATTCTCTATGACCAAGATCCAATGCCACTTCTTTGAGGATGCTTTATTGTCTCTTTCAAGCAAAATTCATTGCAAGTTCTTGTTTTCCCACAGCTCTGTTTACAACCCATTTTGAAACCCAAGCCATTGCGTTGAAATACAACAATATTCATGGCTTTTCCTGTTTTAGCCTGTGAAAGACACCACGGAAGTCTGATTACCTTATTGCATTTAGGGTCTCCAGTTCTTCCCTCTTCCCATATCCATACTGTGTTAGTCATGGTTCTGTAGAGAAACAGAATTGAGTGTGTGTGTGCATGGAGGGAGACAGAGAGAGAGAATGAGCAAGAGATTCATTTTAAGGAATTGACTCACATGATTATGGAGACTGACATGTCCGAGATCTGTAGGGTGGGCCAGTAGGTTGGAGACCCAGGAAGAGCCAATGTTGCAGCTCTAGTCCAAAGGGCATCTACTGACAGAATTCCCTCTTGCTTGGGTGAGGTCATACTTTTTCTATTCGGGCTTTCAACTAGTTGGATGAGGTCCACGCACATTACGGAGTACAGTCTGCTTTATTCGAAGTCTACCCCTTTAGATGTTATCTGTCTAAAAGCACCCTCACAGAAACAACCAAAATAATGTTTGGCCACAATATCTGAGCACTGTGTCTTAGCCAACTTTACACATAAAATTAACCATCACACCATCACACACACTCTTTGCCAGGTAACTTTGTAGTATCCTCTCACTCTGATTTTGGGCTTTGTCACATGAATTCCTTGGCCAATGGAATGTTAGAAAATGTATTGTAAATACAGACCAGAAAAGTGTTTTTGTGCTTCTGATAATGCTCTTGCACCTTACCACTGCTGTGAAAACATGCCTGGGATGACCTGCTGGGGGATAAAGGCAAGAAGTCCAGTTATCACAGTCATTGATTGACAGATGGGGGAGCCCAGATGAGACAGAAGAACTGCCCAGAGAAGCCCATTCTATATCACTGACCTAAAGAATCACAAAACGAGTAAAAGCTTTTTGTTTTCATACATGAATTTGTGGATTGTTTATTATACAGCACTTCGGGGCAATAAATAACCAGTACAAACAGGATCTTATTATTCATTATGTGTCCAGCCTCAAATATCCCACTGAAGACATACACAATGTTCACCCAATAAAGCGCAGCTATTGCTAGTATATGTGGGATCAATAAATGCTCAACAAATGAATTAAAGAATGGATTGACAACCTGTGTAAGTCAAAAAGAGGGCGATGAAAATGGCGAGAGAACCAGTTTCATGGTGGCTAAAACAACAGAAATTTATTCTTTCACAATTCTGGAGGCTAAAAGTCTGAAATCTAGGTGGCAGCTGGGTCAGGTCCTTCTGAGGGCTCTGAAATCCGAGAAGCTTATTTCAAGCCAGTATTAGTTTGCTAGAACTGACATAACAAAATGCCACAGACTGAATAGCTTAAATAATAGAAATTTATTTTCCCACAGTTCTGGAGACTATAATTATAAGATCAAGGTACCAGTAGGGGTGATTTCTGCTGAGGTCTCTCTTCTTGGATTATAGATGGCCACCTTCTAGCTGTCTCTTCTCACATTCATTGATCCATTTGTGCATACCCATCCCTGGTACCTCTTCTTCTTATGAAGACACGAGTCGATTGGATTAAGACACACCAATGGCCTCATTTTAACTTAATCATCCATTTAAAGACCCTGTCTCTAAATAAAATCATATTCTGAGGTGCTGAGGGGTTAAGACTTCAACATACAAATTTTGGGGGGCACAATTCAATTCATAACAGTGCCTCTTTCTTAGCTTCTGGTGATGGCCAGTGATCCTTGGCATTCCCTGGCTTGTAGATGCATCACACCAATCTCTGTCTCCATTTTCACATGGTGTTCTCCCTGCACATCTGTTACTTATACTGTCTTATGAAGACACCAGTTATATCTGATTAAGGGCACACCCTACTCTAGTATGACCTCATCATAACTTAACTATTTACATTTGCTATGACCTTGGTTCTAAATATGGTCACATTCTGAGCTACAGGCGGTTAGAAACTCGGGGACACAATGCATTTCATAAAAGAGAGCAAGAAAATAAATTTTGTCAAAGCTTAGAATAAGGTCCCCAAGCCTGAACTTTCAGTTGCTAGGAATTAAAAGTTTGCAGCAAGGACTTGTTCCAGAAGGGAAACCACAGACACACACTGAAGGCAGAAAAGGCTCTGGAACAGAGGGTCTCAGGGGCAAGGTATCAGCTGTCTCTGTGACTTTAACTCGTCCTCAAGTAAGCAGGGAAAGGAAATGTTGATGGCGGGGGAAGACCGCAAGCCAGTAGATGAGAAATAAAAGCAAGCACCAAAAGACAAATCCAACTGAGAGGTCAGAAAAGAGGGCACAGAGGGAGAGAGATGGCAAAGAAGTGAAATTTCAAAGGTCAAATAAAGAAAGATGATCTCTTCGATGCTAGATCACATCTCAGGAGTGACAATTTGTCACAGGATACAGAGGTCTGGAGGATTCTTAGAGTCATGATGATCCTGGGATAGATAGAAACCATCCGAGATAGTCAACAATGCCTTCCACATGTTTAAATCGCCCTGTCTCCTGTTCGGGGAACTTCTACACCATGAAGCAAACACAGCCTCCAAGTATATGGGCATGAAATGGTTAAACATTAAGGTACCAAACTGGTGCTTCTAGAAATAGCAGATAATTTCCCAAGCAGGAAATAATCTTCTTGTCCTAAAACTTTAAACACTCTGGCTTTTTCACAGGAGACAGAGAATGTCCAGACTATCCCCCTAGCCACACTGCCTCGGGGCAAACCAAGTTGTAGTTAAGGAGCAAATGAAGAGCAATGTTAAAATAAAACCATGTAACATTTAGAGTTGCACATATTTATATAGGTAGCTCTCATCCCAGAATTTGGGTTGAGTCATGCTCAAGAAGTCATGTCAAGAAAGCCTTCCACTTGCTCTTATGTGTTACCAAGAGATGCAGAAACTTATTACAAAGAGATGCTGAAACTTGCAAGAGCCTGGCTATGAGAGACAGCCGTCTCCACCAGAAAGAGGGACGGAACGCTGCCACCATGCTGCACCATATCTCACACACACACACACACACACGCGCGCACACACACACACACGCGCGCGCGCACACACACACACACACACACACACACAGACTTATCCTTTACAGAAAATTTTCATTTAAAATTCTTTATCTACCTGATATGCAGATCACCAAATAGTCATCTAAAGATGGTAAATCTTTAAAGACCAACTGGTAGAGAACATTGGATGTGAGGGGCCTTCAGTGTTACTTAGTCTAATTCCCTCATTTTACACATGATTAATCTAAAATTTCAAGGAGTTAAGAGACTTGCCTGAGGCCACACATCTATATGTAATTATCTTTTCTAATGTGACTGAGACACATTTTAAAATACTGTAAACTACATACAAATTCCCAGACATGGAGTTTAGCTTTCTGGGAAAAAAGAGAAAAATTGTATGTAAACCAAGTGTGTTCATGGTGTCCTCTCAGAGCCCATAACTGAAGAACTTTCTTTTTCACTTTGTTTTACAAATATTTGTCAGTCAATTTATACTGAGATGATTAGCAATTCCAAAACTTTATCAGCTGGTTCTTTAGAAGGGAGGATAGAAGGCAGCTGCCTCAGTCCATTTGGCATTGCTATAAAAGGATACCTGAGGCTGGATAATTTATAAAAACAAAAAAGGCTCATTTGGCTCATGCTTCTGGAAGCTGGGAAGTCCAGACAGCATGGTGCCAATATCTACTCCCGGAAGGGAAAGTGAGCACATTCTAAGGGGGCAAGACATGAGAGGCAACCTCATTTTATAGCATCCCACTCTCAGAGAACCAACCCAGTCTCAGCAGAGTGCACCAAGCCACACCAGAGGACAGAGCCCCAGTGACCCAAACACATCCCATTAGGCTCTGCCTCTTAAAGATTCCACCTCCCAGCAGTGCCACACTGGGAATTAAGGTTTCAACATGAGTTTTGGCAGGGACACTCAAACCATAGCAGCAGCCAATGGTAGAGACTTACGGAATTGAATACAGAATGCCTAGAAATATTGGGAAAAGAGTAAGACCAAGTGACATGAAATGAGAAGACAAAGCATGGCTTACTCACAGTTTCCCCTGTGCTGATGTGAAAGTGTTTACTGCAATAGTATGACTTATGCTATAAGTCTTTAAAAAGTAATTAAACCATCAAAACATTGTTTTCGTTTTTGTTTTTTAGCAAAAACCAGCCATAGTTCATTCCTCTTGAGCAATCCCAATCTTCCGGCCATCACTTATTGATATAAAATTCTTTAGTCCTAATCCCAGGGTGTAAGCAAATCTGTCAAGGGAAATATAAAATAACAAAATATTCTGAAGTACTTTCCTACAAATGATATTTTTCTTTATTTATAACTAAAAGTCTAGAAGATTCTTCCGAATAAAGATCTCTGTGGAAACCAGAAAGAACAAATCCATTAGTTCTAACAGCCAACATGTTTAAGCTATAGCAATAATGTTTTATTGATGCAAGAAGTCAACAATCAAAAAGAATAATTGAGTAATTCACAAGTTGCAGCCATTGTACATTTGTCTGCATATAAATTGTTTTACACATCACAGGGGGTTAAAAACACCGCAGAGAGTATTTTCAGAATTACTCCTTGAAAGTAAATAGTAAGATTATATGACAAGCACCCCCCTACATTTTTTAAACCTCACACTATTGTTGCCAGAGTTCTATTTCCTGTCATTTAGGTGAAGAAACAAGCTCAAAAACATCATGAGATTTGTCCAGGGTGACACAGGTAGAAAGTGATAGAGTAAGAAATGAAGTTAGGTCTTCTTCCTTCAAAGCAAACCTTGTTCTCTCCACATCAACATCCGATATGTACTTATCTCCTCTGTTAAAAAATGGAGAGAAAAAACTGAAAGGAATAAAATTGGACGTTCATTAGTAAAAAGCGAGCTTCCATTAGCCATTTCATTGACCATGAATCATCATTTTTTATGACTCCTGCCTTTGTTTTAAGCCTTAATCGCTCATTTCTATTATCTATACAATTTGTACAAAGAGAGTAGGAAGGACTGATGGGTATGTATTTCAGCAAGAGCTTCTTGTGAGTTCAGAGATTTACTTGGGAGATAATTGTAGTTTCACATGCAGTTGTAAGAGAGAAAAGAAAGCAACCCCACATACCCTTAACCTAGTTTATCTCAATAGTAATGTTGCAAAAACTACACTACAGTATCACAGCTAGAATATTGTTATTAATACAGTCAAGATATATCATATTTCTGTAACCAAAAGAATCACATTGCTATTTTATATCAATATTCATTTCCCTTCTTCCCAACCCCTCCTCAATCTCCAGCAACCATTAATCTGCTCTCCATTTCTAATATTTTTTTATCTCAAGAATGTTATATAAACACAATCATGTAACCATTGGGATTGCTTTTTTCACTCAGTATAGTTCTCTGGAGATTCATATAGGCTGTTGCATGCATGTCTGGATAGTTTGCTTTTTTTAATTGATAAGTAGTATTCCAAGGTCTAGATATACCAGTTTGTTTAACCACTCACCCATGAAGAATGTCTGTGTTGTTTCTAGTTTATTATTATTATAAATAAAAGTGCTATAAACATTTGAGTAAGGAAATTATATGGATATAAGACTTAATTTTTTGATACAAATTGCTGGGTCATGTGGTTCTAGCATGTTTAGGTTTTTTGTTTGTTTGGTTTAAGAAATTGCCAAACTGCTTCAGTTTAACTTTACATTTTACATTCCCACCAGCAATGAATGATGAGTGATTCAATTTTCTGCACCAACCTTATCAACACCAGTTCTTGTTACTATTTTTTTATTTTAGTCATTCTAATAGTTATTAAATAGTACAATATCATTGTGGCTCTTATTTGCATTTTCCTAATTGATAAAAATGTTGAATTATCTTTTCACGTGTTTATTTGTCATCTGTAAATCTACGATCCCCACTTGGCTTCTGTTGACACTTAAGAGGAGGATTCCTCATTACTGCTGAGCAGAGGTGGGAGTCCAGGCTCCTCACGGCACTGAGATCTCTCAAGCCAGAGTGGTAAGGGTACCTAGTTACTGTTTCCTGTGTGGCCTCCTGTGATTGGGAGTGGGGCGAGGGGTATGCGGGCAAGTGGCCTCATTTCTTCTGGACTACGGTGAAAGTTTTGACTCTCCACTCTGATGCCTCTGACCCTACCCCTTGTGGAGCAGGAGGGGGTCCTCATTCCTGCTGTGTGGCTGTGAAAGTAAAAGCTCCACTGACACTGAGGTGGAGAGAAAGGGCTGCTAACTTCCTGTTGGGGTTAAAAGTCATGGCTCCCTACTTTGCCTTAACACCACCTGCATGTGTGGAAATGGAAGGGGACTTCAGTATTTTTGTGTGGATGTGGAAGTTCAGGCTTTTATTGGCACCATGATGGGTGGGGGCAGACGGACAAGAAGGGGAGAGTGCTGTTAGTGCCTGGAAGGCATGAAAGTCCTGTCCTGGCCTTCTCTGATAGCTCCTGGCCCAGGGGATTGACTTACATTCTTAGAGCCTAGAGATGATGAAATGTAGGCTCCCCACTGGGCCTTTGCTGGTGTAGTTGAAAGAGGAGGTCATAGATGTTTTTTTAACAGTGTCTGGCCAGAGTGGAGCCATTATTGTCTGCAAATTTTCTATCTCGAGGGGTTCCCCCTTTCCTAGTCCTTTGACTAAGATGCTTTGTCAAGGCTTTTTCTGTTTCTGCTCCTTGGCATTTCCTGGTCGTCGTTTTCTTCAGCTCAAGTCTGGGATGTAGGAGGTAAAACAAAAACCCCAGGAACTCACCACAGTGCCATTCCTTGAGTCCCAAGGTCCCTAGCTGGTCTGCATTCTTCTGTCCACCTTTTTCTCATGCCTGTTTTATAGATAATCTCCAGGAGTTTCAGCTGTACGTACTAGGAGGAATAGGTAAAAGTACATTTACTCCATCTTCCCATTTGTGGAAGTCCCGGGGTTTTCTTTTTTAATTTGTTTTTTAATTTAAGAAAAGCAGAATCATCTATTCCCTCATCTTAACAGACATTTGCTACTATCACTCTCTTTCTTCTTAAAACAACTGCCATTATTTTTGCCCAAGGAGATACCGACCAGGCAACTGGGGGCTTTCGTGGCAGCTCTTCCTCCCAGGTGCTGAGTGCTGGCCTCAGGTGGATCGCCGCTGTCATAGGTTTTGAGATTTCTACCTGCACACGCGATTCCATCCCGGAGAGAGATGACTGAGTCACAATTGAGCAAAATGAGTTAGATGAAGAGATGTGAGAACCCAAACCAGCAAAGTCCAAGTAAAGGGAAAACACGTGGGAGGGCAAAGAGAGCATTGTTGTGGGTGATCAGCCATTACATGGTAGAACACAAAAATAAAATCAGCCGAGACAGACAGCCTAAGGAGCGGTGCGCGACCAGTGGGGAATGTGGGCATTGCCAGCACTGAGAGCATAAATGTGGGAAAGTGGGTGAACAACTTCAGGGCTCAGACCTGCTGTTCGCCCGAAAGAATAGGAGGGGAGGAGACCGGACGCCGGGCGGGGAAAGAGAAATTTTGTCCGAGTCACCTCTTGCTTCTGGGCTCCAGGAGCGCCAGCGAAAGCTCAGAAGGAGCTGCTGGCAACAGAGACCGGGGCCGCCCTGGAGGAGGCAGGAGCTGGGCAGAAGGGTAGGAGCGTTGGCCAAGCGCTCTTGCAAGATCCGAGGGGACGCCGGGAGGGGACATACGGCGGCCGCAGCGCGCAGCGCTTCCCCGCCAGGGAGGAGCGAGTCTCCGCCGGCGCCGCCGCCGCCCCAGCCTTAGCTCCTCTGTCCCCACGCGCGTCGGTCTGGCGCTCGGGGAGCCGATCCTGGCACCGCAGACTTCCCCTCCTTAGCCTGCACTTGCCGCCTTTCTTCTCTACGCGCCTGTCAACAATGGATGGCAACTCCCTGCTCTCGATACCAAGGTAAGACCCTCTTTCCCCTGTGCCCAACACCGTGTTCCTCAAACTCCATTCTGCATTGCCAGGAGCTCAGTAACTTGCCCCCGGGGCGCTTGGTTTGGAGGGAGGCTCCCAGGAAGGAGACTGAGGTAGCTGCACTTGCAAATAAGTCTTGTCCAGCAGCTCTGTGGCGAGCCTGATGCTTGTCAATTGCTCCACAGGGCGCGATACTGGGTGGGGCCTGAGTGCCAGAGCGGCACCGAGGTGCGGGACAGCCCGGGGCCGGCCTGCAGGGACCCGGAGCTGGGGTCTGCTGTACCCCGGAGGGAACCGGGAGCCGGCCTTTCCGTGGACACAGCCTGGAGAGGTTTCGTGCCTTGTGGAGGAAGGAGTCGGGTACCAAGGTCCAACACAGGAGGGAGCGGGACTAGGGCAAAGTACCCCAACTTCCAGTCCATCTTGACCTGGGCGAGTGTCCGGTGTTGCTGAGGTAGGGAGTAGGGGGAAGGGGAGAGGGAGATTGGCCCTAACCCCAGACCCACACCTAGATTGCACCCAAACCGAGATCCCAGGCAGAAAATACCTACATTTCCTCCAGCCCCACCCTCCTCAGCTGCCCCCACGCCCCGTGGCAGTCTTAGAGCTCCTCCTGTAACACATCTGGCCCTGCCACCCCAGCCCCGAGTCCCCACGCAGTGTAGGTTAGGGGCGCCACCTTAGGCGCTGCCAGGTGCGAGTAAGTAATGTGTTTTCCAGGATTTGTGTCTCCTCTTTTTGCCCCTGTTCTGCGCTCCTTCGGACTCAGTCCTTTGCGAATTTAAGAACCTAAGATTTTTTTATTTCTTCCCCTATAAACCTCAGAGCTAAACTGGGGCTGTGGTGGCTTTTGCGCTCTCTTTTTGATCTCGGCAGGGAGCGTTCACACGCAGAGCGCAGGATGCTGTTGCAGGGCGAGCGTGTCTCCTGGCTGCAGCACAGACCCTCCTCTCCTTGGCAAGGGAAGGGCTTAGTGTTGATCTTCTTGTCTCCCCTTACTTCCTCTTTCTCCCAAGCATCCAGGTAGCTTCCAGGCGACAGTATCAGGCACTGGAACAAACCCCTGAAGCTCGGGTTCTTGGAGAGCAGCAAAACCCAGCATCCACCAGCCAGGGCACACATGTAGCTGATGCTATATTGCCAAGGAGCAGAGATAGGGGTGGGAGTGGAGGCGGGGGTTAGAGGGTGGAGGAAGAGGAGGGTAGAGACTGCTTTTCAAAGGCATTGAAGCCTGCCATCTAGAGCCTCGAAGTATTTGTATTCCATGAACAGCGTTCTAGCTCCACAGGCATTTCCTCCTTAAGCGCCCTTTCACCATGGGGGGTAGCAATGGGCTCAGAAAAGACCGACTGTGATTTCTAGGCACCCCCTGAAGCAGCTCTTAAGTGAAAAGTCTCTAACCCTGTGGGCCAAACAAGGTCAAATGACGACCACTAAGTCTTTCCAATGTGCCCTAATGCATGAAGAGGACAGTAAGTACTACAGGAAGATTTTTAAAAACTTTAAAAAAAAAAAAAAAAGAAAAGAAAAAGAAAGCCAGTGCCTTTTAGGTAAAAGTGAAAGGTGTTTTGAAAGTCAGGTAAATTGTAGATTCACTTTCTCCACCCATCTATTCTACTTCCTAAGGCAAATGGTCGTTAAAATTGAAACGGAGAGCTGAAGGGTCTTAATATTCCAGTAGAGACACTTTTGATGACATATTGTTTGCTTCAATCCAGTTATACAGACCAACACAGCGGTGCCTGAATCATGATTATATTCCTATTCCAACACTAGAACATTTTCTAAAATATGGGAAACACATTGTGCCAATTTCTTAAAATTATTTTTATTGCAGTACTGTAAAATGACCTTTTAAAATGATATTGCTCTGTATCTTGTAGTCGCCTATTAAAATGTAAATATAGATTTAATGTCACCTGCAGCAAATTAAACATTTTATGATTGTTTATTCACCGAGAGGTCACATTTCCATAAATGTGGAATTACTTCCACAAAAGTGCAGTAATTTCAGATATTTTATTAGCATTCTTGTTCATATAAATTAACTCTTAATACATGAGTTGATTCAATCCTCTATTTCATTGAATATAAGAATGTAATTTATTTTCTGTCAGATTTAATTGATAGCCATAGGTATTGAAATGCAAAAAGTAAACTAGAATTTTAAAATGGTATATGCAAATTATGTATTAGTCTTGCCACTTGTCCACAAAACTTTGAATTTTAAAGGATTGGTGATTGGATACTCTATACAAGCTTTTTCAAGAAAATAGCAATGATCAGGAAATACACTGCTATCTGTCAAGGTTTGTGTTGCTCAAATCTGAAATGCTTTTAGTATCTAATAAAATGAAGTGTTGATTATAAAGCATCATTTCTTTTAAGAATTTTAAAGCAATTTAAGATATTCTATTTTACAATTGGACAGAGAAAACAAAATGATTTAGTAATACATTGAGTTAATTATAGAATATATTTTTATGTTGGTTTTTCCATTTTCTTAAAATTTTCAATTAAACAAAGATATAAATGACTGAAATTTCAATCAAGAAATATTCTGTGAAGATTGATCTCAAAATTTAATTTGACTTATATACTTTAGAAATTTTAAAACATTGGCTTTTAAAAAGCAAACACTTATGGTACTTTGAGTTATTATACTTTAATACTTTAACTCTGTGAAAGCTCCAGTTCATTTTTACTATGGATATTTTGATTTTAAATGTGCAATAAATTATGTGAATTACAATAGAGATTTCTGAAGTTTATCAAAGCTGGAAGATATCTTCAACAAGGAAACTGAGCTATGTAGTGATTACATGTCCCCATGTTGTTGCATTAGAGACCCAGAATCCAAGTGTTTTCTGGCTGGTAGTCCAGTTCAGGAAAAATTTTTTAAAGGGGAACTTTTTTTTAGATCTTAAAGTTTTAAATCTTAAAGTTTCTCTAGTCATCTATTTTACAAAAAAAAAAAATTATTCACTAAGTTCACACAACTAGGTATTAGAAAAATAAAAAAGAATCAGAGGTCTCTCATCCAGTGTGTTCTGTAGTACATTGTATTATAACACAATACAGGAATTTTTCCCTTACAAGGGAAAAGTCAGCTTCACTTATATCAGTAATTAGTATGCGTATAGTAAGGTTTATGTTTTATCAAACATTACCCCATATATTAAATTATTTCATCATCACATTCCTGTGAGCCAGTTATGGCAAATATTATCTCCACTTCCTAACTTAAAATTCTGAAGCAAAATAAAATTAAATAAAGCAAAAAATTGGATTAAAAAATCCACACAAATAATATGTAATGGAGCTAGGTCATGCACAGATTTCTTCTGGCTTTAAGTCCAGTTTTCTCTGTGGTATTGATTGAAAATTCATACTTTATTTCAAATGGGGAGAAGAAGAAATTCTGGTAAATACTTCGTAGGAACACTGATAGCATTAGAACACATGGGGGCAACCTAAAAGCAAGAAGATTGCCTTTTAAAGCCAGCAAGAGCTGAAAATACCTTGTTTGCAAACAGATAATTTGTCACCTTGAACATATCTAAGCTTGAAGTTTAAGAAAGAGGTTTTCTCTTATTTTTCAAACATTAGTATTATATTTTTATACTGTATTGTTTTGTTCTTTTTGTTTAGCTTACTGGATTCTATTTCAATAATAAAGTTTTTATATGGCACTTTGAATGACAAAATCAAAAC
>RJWJ010036537.1:0-16024 GCA_004363605.1 Indri indri | reverse complement strand
GAAGCATACTAGAGACATTCACTAGACATTCATACTGGAGACATTTAAAGTAGAAACAGGATTCTTCATTTTACGGAAGGCAAATGATTCAGGAAAAGGAAATTGAGGGCTTTAGGCAGACTAGAAGGATCTAGAAAATTTTAGATGTATTGTTTTTACCTTTTTTTTCCAGAGATAACGAGGTTTTTATTTAATTGTGAGGCTTTTATGATTTGTTTGTGCCTGGATTTATATGCTACCTACTTCCACAAAGGATATGTTTGTGATGTCATTATATAAAAATTAGAAATTGGCAATACATTATTTTATTTCATAAATTTAGTAGATTTTTTAAAGGCAAATAAAATTAAGGCATAGCAGGTTAAAGAGAGAGAGAATTGGAAGGAAAAGAAAAGAGGAGAAAGGCAAAAGAAGGAAAGATGAGGATTTTAAACAGTTCCAGTGCTTTGTGTAATGAGCTCTTGGTTCCTTATCCCTCATCTCTCTAATCACTGAAAATAGAAATTAACCTTAGACTGCACTTGCCCACAGACTCAAGACTGAACCTGTGCTTACACTGATTAATTTTTAGGTCAGTTGCCCACTTGGCATTCCAGCTGGCCCCACCCTCACAGAAACGAGTGAGTCAGAAGATCCTGGTGGTTTAGTGATTGGGCTCTGGAGTAGGAGAAACCTGAGTTCAAATTTGAAGTTTGCCAATAACTGTGTCCTTTACCTCTCTGTGTCTTAGATTTCACATCTATAAAATGAAAGGCAGCATAGCGTATTGAGTAAGAACATGGTCTGTGAAGTAGACCTCAATTGGAATCTCAGGTCTGCCAATTAAATGCTGTGTTACTTTAGGCAAGTTGCTTGACATCTCTGTGTCTTAGGACCTCCATCAGTAAAATAGGGATAATAATAGTGTCCATCTCATATCTCTGTCAGGAGAATTAAACAAGATCATATTTGTAAAGCACTTTGAACAGTGCCTGGCAGGCATAAAGCGCTCAGCCGATGCTAGGCCTCCTCAGCCATCATTCCACTAACCCAGTAGGTCTCAACTGGGAGTGACTTTTGGCAGTGTCTGGAGGCATATTATTTGTCACAATTGAGGGGAGGGTAGATGCCAGGGATGCTGCTAAATATCCTACAATGCATACAACAGTGCTCACAACAAGAAATTTGTCCCCAATGCCAATAGTGCATTAGTCTATTTGGCAACCTAGTTCCATTAGTTCTAGGGTGCTGCCCCACTCTCTCCACCCCAGTCTAGACTCTCTACCCAGGTTCCATAACTGTCCCTCCGATACTTACAGCGAATCTTCCCTCGTTGTCAATTCTCAGCCCAGGTGGATCCTCAGCTGCAGTAGATGCAAGATTGTCTGGTTTCTGTTCTGGTTGGCTCACATCTGCCGTGAGTACACACCACGCTGGCTGGCCATCTCAGTGATGACTTTCCTGAGGCAAGGATCCCTGTTGGAGGAAAACGTGCAGGCTGCAACCTGAGCCCCTTTTCTTTAATGCACCTTAGGACTGGTAGTGTCAGAGGGTTTGTGGCTATCTGGCAGACTGACTCTCAACCCCACTTCCTTTTACTCTCACCTTTTATCTCCTTTCTGTAGGGTTTTGCTCTTTGTTCAAAGTTCTCTTTCTTCCCCTAGGCACAGCAGTGCCCACTCTCCTTCAAAGTAGCTTATCTTTCAGGAACTTTTGATGCAGACCATCCTCTTGGTGGACATAGAACTTGGGTTGAGTACTGCCCTCAGCCATCTGGAAGGTCCACGGGCAGGAAGGGAAAAAGGCCACTGTCTTCTCCCTGAGAGCTTTTTATCTCTTAACTCTCAATATTTTAATTCTCTCTTAGATCCTGGCAGGAATCCTGAGAAATGGGTCTTGGACTAGCTCCTCTAGATCTCCTCCATCCCAAGTTATCTGAGAAAAAGACAAATTTCTTTACATGAGAATTGTCATGGGAGGAGCATGGGTTTTGTGATCCTCTGACTTGTGTTCAAGTTCTCACTGTGCCCCTTATTGGTTATGTGGACATGGATGAATTATTGTTAATCTCCCTGACATTAATTTCTTCTTTTGCAAAATATTTCTAATAATACCATCTCAGAGATTGTTAGGAGAGGCAGTGTGCATAGTGGTTATAAGCATGGTTCCTAAGGCCCAACTCTCTTTGAATTCATGCTCTACCATTCTCTGGTTGTATGTTCTTGGGAAAGTCACTTAAATTTTCTGTGCCTCAATTTCCACATCTATAAAATGTGTCTAATACTGATCTCATAGTGTAGCTGAGAGGATTAAATGAGGACCTACAGAAGAGTCCTTCCGTGTGCCCATTCATTCACTTTTTCAGTGTCCTTGAGGTCCTGAATAGGAGAGACTGTGGGACGGGTTGTGAGTGGCAGAGAGGACAAGCCAGGTGTGGTTTGGGTGGGGCCAGGTGGACTGCAGTGGAAGCCAAGTGATTTAGTGCAGATCCTCCTCATGGAGATGGGCCCCTGGACATGGTGGGGGGACGTATAATGAGAAAACATGGGCCCGTGTCAGCCTTTTTTCAGAAGCACTGATGCTTTGGTATAAGAAGGTGTCACCATATGCTGAGGCAGTGTACCTACCATTTGAGATAGTTTAGGGAAAATAAACCCTTAAACACTTTGCTTTTTGAAACTACCAAGTTGTCTAAGAAGGATTCTTTACAGCATTTAAAGGGCACTCCTCTGCTCCACCCAGATCCTCTTGGTTCCCTTTTACAACCTCTGCATGCCTTTCCCACTTTAAATCCACTTTTACTTCCAATGACCTGAGTTTACGGCTCCTCTTTAGTGGACTTTCTTTGGGCAGCTGGCTGATTTTCGGTGTCAGCAAAGAGTTCGACGGGTCTGGGTGTTTCCAACAACCCAAGGCAAACCTTGCAGTGACTGGCATTTATGGGAGTGTAAAAGCTGGCTTCTCTGCCTCAGAGAGAGATAATTTTTCCTCCCGAGTTCCCTTGCTGCACTCTGTGAAACACACTCTATGGAACTTTGCCTGAAGTTGCACGTTGGTTGGCTTTTTTTCTGGAGAGCACTTAGTACATTTCTTGCACAGGAATCCTTGTCTCAAGGCTTGCTTCTGGGGACTCAACCTGAAGGAGCCCTTCTCTGAGGCTCACCCCATATATGAGATGCACACCAACATGAATCCTCATTCCTAAGGGAGATCATCCTGGGGCGAGGGTCAGGGATGGGAAAAGAATTGAGGAAGTTATTTCTACACATTATATGGTAAGAAAAAAACACCCATTTTATAATTTGATATGAGTGTACATCGTTATATTAAATTGGCTTTGTCTTAGATACCAGCATTCAAGACACACACACACACACACACACACACACACACACACACACACTTCATTTTAATAACTAGTACTGCAACAGTGTGGGCATTTTTCCCCTAGTTCTTAATACGTAATGTTTTAGTTACATAAATATTAAGGAGGTATGTGTGGAGTCTCTTGGGAATCTAACTGAAATTTATGTTCCTTATTCTCTATGGAAAATGTGTTCTTAACTCAAAACACTTGACCTGAGGGAAATAACTTAGTAATATAATAGAGATAGATGACCTATATTGAGGCATTTTTTAACCTAGGACTCTGCAGAATAAAGTTAGTGAGAAATTCATTTATTTTATTTATTTATTTTGAGACAGGGTCTCACTCTGTCACCCTGGCTAAAGTGCAGTGGCATCATCATAGCTCACTGCAACCTCAAACTCCTGGGCTCAAGTGATCCTCCTGCCTCAGTCTCCCAAGTAGCTGGGGCTACAGGTGTGCACCATCACACTCAGCTAAATTTTTTCTTCTATTTTTAGTAGAGTCAGGGTCTCGCTCTTTCTCAGCCTGGTCTTGAACTTTTGAGCTCAAGCGATCTTCCTGCCTCAGCCTCCCAGACTGCTAGGATTACAGGCATAAACCACTGTGCCTACCCAGGAATTCATTTATATTGCAAACATTTATGTGCCCACTATGGGCCAGGCACTTTGCTAGATACTGCTAATAAAGAGGCTGTCATTAGAATATGTTCTTATCTCTGAAAATGTATAGGATTTTCTTTTTTTCCCCTGTAGACCAACATTTTTTTTTTTATCATACACCTTTCCATAAGTATAATTCCATTCATTGGGTTAGGCTCATAACTGGCCCTTTACCTAAGAAAACTTGTATCTTCTGTGATTTTTAAAAAATTACTTACCATGTTTGAGTACATAAAATAGGGAGGAATTAGGCAGGTGAAAATAGAAAATGTCAAGTCTAGCCTTGAAATGGATGCTGTAGACCCTTGAAATTTGTAAGGGAGTATTCCGGAAAACTTACAAAATAGCTAATGTTTCAAATACAGTAATGACTTGAGAAACCATACTCAGCCACTTAAATGTAAGTTCTGGAAGCTATCCATTTCTTGTTTTGTTCACTGCTAAATCTCCTGCATTTTTCAGTCCAAATCCTACAATTTCTCCCATATGTCACACCGAATGAAATGCAAATACCTCATTGGTTGATAAAATACCAAGATTTTTACAAATGCTGTAGCCCTGACTGTCAGTAAGTGTAGCCCTGACTTAATATGTATGTTCCTATAAAACAAAATGCATTCTTTAAAATAATCACACTTCAACTAAATACTAACAGGTTAAGAAGCCTTTCAGATTTTGGGGATTAGGAACAAAGTAACTGATAGAGAACATGGTGATGGCTTTGTTACCCAAACTGTGGGAGGTAAGACAGGAATGTAGACTCCTGAAGGAAGATGGAGACAATAACTAAGAATTCTAAGGAGTTGTTACAAATGTTGCAAGCAAGAAAATCTACACCCCCTGGAGATTAGCCCAAATGCTGAGGCATCACTTAAACAGAGTGATTCTGAGTCTATTTCTCTTATTTCTGTGATTGTAGTCACAAGGAAAAAGTGGTTTTGACCCAACATAAAGATGAAGAGGTTTTGGCCAATGGGCTAGCTACTGGCTTAGTTCTGTAGTTTGATCCCTTTCCCAAGGCGCTAGGGAAAGATGGAAAACTACTTTCCTGTTAATGTTTGTGTGCTTCCAACACAGAAGTCATGTGTTGAAGCCATAGCCCTCATACCCCTTATGCAACTGAATTTGGAGATAGGGTCTGTAAGGAGGTTATTAAGATTAAACGAGGTCGTAAAGGTGAGGCCCTAATACAACAGAATTAGTGTCCTTATAATAAGAGACACCAGAGAGCTCTCTTGCCCTTTCCCCTCTACCATGTGAGGGCACAGCAAGAAGGTGGCCATCTACAAGCCAGGAAGAAAGGCCTCACCAGAAGCTGAATTGACTAGCACCTTGATTTTGGACTTATCAACCTCCAGAATTGTGAGAAATAAATTTCTGTTATTTAAACCATTCAGTATGGCATTTTGTTATGACAGCCTAGGCAGAGACTAATACACTCCCAAATACAGACTCCAGATTTCTCGTCTCATGTTTCAAGGACTTTGTATTCTGTTTTCAGAAGTTAAAATTCTATCATTTTAGTATACTGCATAATATCTAGTTAAATAAAGATGAAAGATCAAACAGATGCATATATTTCTACTCCCTCCCAATACATCACTGAAACAACAGTGAGAGTAGTTTTTAAAAAATGCTCAATTCTACAAGGACAAAGAAAACAGAATTGAAGATCACAGTGAGAACATATTGGAAGCTGAAAAGGGATGGGAGAAAGGCCCTTCATTTATCAGATCAAAGAACACTGAAATTGCTGAGACACAATTGGATTTTTGTTGTTGAATTTCAGAAAGTATAGGGACCATGGGCACTAGTTACCTTCGAGTCTGGGGTAAATATGGGACCAAAAAGAGATGAATTATTTAAAATGTGTTTGAGAAGTAGTAAAATTCAGATCCTCTCCCTGACTTTGAGAAATTGGGCATCTGCCCAATGGTGTGCTGGCAAATGTTTAACAACCAGTTCTCAAAAACAAAAAGTCGTGATTTATAGTGTTTGCCAGTTTCTGTAGTATAAATACTACCATCGTGGCCAATGTCAACTTACTAACATGACATCACCGAATGCAGAGTTGGGAAGAACTGTGAGTAGCGTGCCTTTATGTTGTTTTGCCCTCATACAAATACAATCTGCAAATTACTTCGAGAGCATAGACAATAGTACAATGACTAGTAGGTGATGAGGATTTTTTGTATTTATACACTTTAATAGAAATTTATTTAATTGAATATTTATATAATTTACTTTTTTATAGTGACTGTTTAATAACCAAAATGACAATTTCTGAAAATTTAACAGTCTGCTCTTAAGAGCTGGGACAAGTTGACTCCTGTAAACCATTGCAATAGCAGCCCCATCCTCTTTCTGGCAGAAGACTGGATGTTTATTATCTGTGAGTTTAAAATAAAGAGTCTGTGGACTTGGAAAAACTAGGCAGAGTTAAAGGCAAGGACCTTGAACCTAAAACAGAGTAATCAAATGGGAGTCTATGGCTGAATTTAGAAATCTACTAGTTCTTATTTCCCATACAGCTCCTAGTACATTGGTAGTGAAATCTGTTCCCTCCTGGTAGGAAAATGGAAGCATCTGGAAGCATCTTTTCTGGGCAAATTGACCAACTGAAGGGGTGAGGGACAAACCCTAAAGATTATGACATTGAGATTCCACAAGGAAACACACTAGATAGATCACCTTGTGGAAAGGACCATAGTTAACAAGCCCCATCTATGGGCACAGAGATTCTAATCAGCATTTTTAATGATGCAAACTTAAACATCAGTCAAGGTTCACAACACATTTGAGCAAAGCATATAGTGTGAAAGAGAAACACACACACATACACACACAAAAGACAGAAAATAGCTGCTTGGAGGAGACAGAAACTGCACAGAGAAGAAATTTTTAAAAAACAATCATCTATCATAAATAATTTCAAGAGATAAGAGAAAATATATGAACAAAACAAGAAGAGGATACTGCTAAAAGGAGAAGAAAAAATGGCAGAGCACAAAATCAGCTCTTGGAAATGAAATGAAGACTATTATAGCAAAGTGAAAACTTAATAGTTGAAATTGAGAAAATCTTCTAGAAAATTGAATAAATGGCAAAAAATTGGAAAATAGAAAAAAGTTGGAAAATCAGAGAATCCATCCAGGAGATGCAATAGAAAGAGAGAAGATACATGGGAGGAGGAGTCATAAAAGAAAAATTCAAGAAAATTTCCTAGAATTGAAGGACATAGTTTCCAGATTGTAAAGGCACAGTAGGAGCTCAATGTAGTGAAGAATTAGACCCACTAATGAGTGCATTTGATCATGAAATTTTAGAATACTGGGCAGACCTCAAGAGGAAATAAATTTCCATTCAAAGAATCAAAATCAGAATGACTTTTTTTTTTTTTTTAAGCTAAAAGAAGTTGAGTAGTGCCTTCAAAATTCTAAGGGAAAATGATTTCCCAACATAGCATTCTGGATCTGATAAAATCGTTGTTGATTATAATGATAGACTGAAGACATTTCAGACAGTCTGGTTCTGAAAAAATTTACCTACTACACATCCCTTCTCTGGAGGGTAATAGAGGATGTGCTTCACCATAAAAGAGGGAAAAGATCAAGAAAGTGGGATCCAGGAGAGGCAAAACAAGAGTGAGGTGACAAGAATTCCCAGGTTGATGGGCAAGAGATGCTGTGACTAAAGCTGAGCATTAAGCTTCGAGAGCTCCTGATCCTGACTGCAGCAGGGCCAGGGATTGACTCCACACGCATAAACTTGACAGCTTTCCTAATATGCATGGCTGTGTTGAGAGGCAATTTACATACCTGTGGAAGAGTCTGGGGTAAGTACATGAAAAACTACCTGAAAAAGAAACGAACACAGAAAACAACAGCTGTTAAAAATCAGAGAACAAAATGCCCTTCAGGAAAGGAAATTACTTATGGCATGGCTCACAATTACTCATGGCATGGCTCAGCCACTAGGAGCGAGGAGCATTTATGTGATCATAGCAACGTAAGCATTCGGTAACGATCTGACAAAACTTAGTATTTTATAGTAGTGGGATGGAGCGGAAGAGGCGAAGAGTGTGTGTGTGTGTGTGTGTGTGTGTGTGTGTGTGTGTTTGTGTGTGTGTGTGTAGTGGGGGTGGCAGGAAGGAGAAAGAGGGCTGAATCATTTTCTTCCATAGTATGAAATGAATAGATAATTCCTAAACAAAAACCAAACAGTAGCAATAAAAATATGTTAGTTAGGTATATGGAAGGGAAAAAAAAAAGAATTATCTAAAAAAACTTTAAAAGTCATTGTTTTTAGCATGCAGAATTTGGGTCCAGAGTGGGAAACTGTGGTTGTATCAAGCCTTCTGGAATGGTTTTACTCTTTAAATCATCTTTATGTAGAGCTTCACTAAAAATAAAAACCAAGTTAAACTATATCATAATATTGATGGGCATTACTGGAAAAATAATGAGTGAGAAGAGATAGCTGCACAAATCCGATGAGGCACTGAGAGGTGAAAGCCTTTGGAACATATTTTTGATGCTTCTGAATAAAGCTACACTTCTCTTTCTTTTTGAAAAAAACATGTTTTATTTAATTAAAATTTATTCAATGGTAATTTATGGATAAATTTATGGAAAAACACTGTGACGTGAATAAAGATGTTGAGAAAGGGTATGTACAATGTGACATCATTTATGCAAAATCTCCAAACACAAAATGATACTATTTATTGGTTCTGCAGTACAATTATAAAAGCCATATGAATGATCGCCAACCTCAGATATGTGGTATTATTTGATGAAGGTTGGAGGTAATAGGTGTGAGAAGTGAGGCATTAGCTCTGTCAAATTCTGTTTGATTCAGAGAGAGAGAAAGAGAAGGCAGAAAAGAGCACTGAATAAAATATTACAAAATGTTAAGATCTACTAAAATTGAAGTGGCTACATTGATGTCTGTTATATTAGTTTACATAATTTTCTGCATTATTGAAATGCTTCATAAGTTAAAAAGGAAACGAATGAACACTGGCGATCCTAAATCTGGAGATTGGGGACAAATAGATGTTTTAAATATTTTTCCCTTTTATAGAGAAAAAATTTAAAGAATTGGTTCTGAATCTGACAACCTAAAATTACTAGGTAAATCAGTTTTATTGAAAATGTTAGTAAGTTTTGCTATCTTACTGTTTTTGTGAAGACACAACGCCAAACATTAACTAAACTACGAATAGGGATATTCAAGATTTAGTATCCTATGGCAGTGGTGCCCAACCTTTTTGGAACCGGGGACTAGTTTCATGGAAGACAATTTCCACAGACTGTGTGGCGGGGGGAGATGGTGAACGACGGGGAGGGGCTGTAAATACAGATGAAGCTTCGCTCACTTGCCCACCACTCACCTCCTGCTGCGTGGCACGGTTCCTTTCAGGCCACAGACTGATATCGGTATGAGCCAGGGGTTGGGGACCATAGTCCTATGGCACTTATCTTACAGACAAATGAGAGCAAAACCAATGAATATATGATTTGATGTAACAGCCAATTCAATTCAGTAAATATTTACTGAATTTCTACTTGAGACATGACAGGCAAATAGCAATGAACAAGTCAGGGTCCTGTCCCCCAAAATGATGTCTACCATGGGAAAAGGTGCAGTAGAAAGTAATAATTAGCTGAGGGCACTGGAATTAAATAACTGGGTTGGGTCCCAGCTCTATCAAGGTTAAATATTTATTGAATTTTGGACAAGTTATTAAACTTCTCTGAGTCTCAGTTTCCTCATTATAAAATGGCAACAATAATGCTACACACTCACAGCATTGTTGCAATGAAATTACCGAATCCAGGTTAAAACACATGTTATTGTGCCTGGCACTTATAGTAAATTCTCAGTAAATGTTAGTGTGATTGAAAATTGTGAATAGATTAGAATTACAGCTCTCGGGAGAGTACATCATTCGAGATAGGATGGTTCAGCTAAAGAAACAGATGTATACAGCTTCACATGACTGAACATTTTTTTGCTGGATGGAGAAATTCTAAGAAACTCCCTCATAAAATTTCAGCTTGGAATAACAACTTACCCTAGCTTCATGAATAAGCAATTTCTTAAGAAATCAGCACCTTTCCTGGAAGAGGGAACGCCTGTGCCAGCCTTGCTTAGATTCACTCAGGTCTTAAGCAGCAGAGACAGATAAAGTCCCACTGTGGGGCCAGCCATAATTTAAATGAACTCGAATCTTACGATGAAGGCCTTGAAGGACCTGCAGAGTGAAGCCAGGAATTACAAAAGAAAAAAAATTGTAGTTTGAATATATCACTGAAATGTTACTGGGATAACAAACCTTAATGGTGGCAACATCAGAGAAATTAATTTTATAGTGTCTGGACATTCATTCATTTACCAAGCGTTTATTGAGCATTTACTGTGTGATTTCCAATGGCCACAGTATTGGGGACACACTAGTGAACAGACAAAAAAGTATTTTAGTTTTCAGTAAGCTAATAGACACCAGACAGACAGACAAAAAACAAAGGCAAAACAGGTAGTAGCAGGGAATAAACAGGCTACTGTATTAATGACTGAATGTGTCAGGTGGTGGGGCACTTTAGATTGGAGAGTCTAGGTAGGCCTTTATTTGATTGGAGATTGCACTGATGAAAAGGAGGCAATTATGAGAAGATCTGAGAGAAAAATGTCAGGGAGAAGACTGAGTAGAAAGGCCTAAGGCAGGAACAAGTTTGGCATGTGCGAGTGCCAGCAGGGTTGGAGCATAGAGGGTGAGTGGGAAGGCAGGGGACACAGGGTCCGAGGCAGGTAGAGACTGGGTAAGGAGCTTGGATATTTACCAATGCAACAGTGACTATTAGGAGGATTTTATAGTGGGGTATGACATCATCTGATTTACAAGTTTAAAAAGATTATTTTTTCATTTTAAGAAACTTAATAGAAAAATGAGAGCAAATTAAACACAATGTAAGTAGAAGAGAGAAACTAATAAAGATCAGATTAGAAATCAATGAAATAGAAAACAGTAAAAACAATAGGAAAAAAATCAATGAAGCCAAAAGTTAGTTCTTTGATCAGATCAGTAAAATTGATGAATCTCTAACCAGACTTAATCAGGAAAGTAAAGAGGGAGAAGATGCAACGTACCAATGTTAGGAATGAGGGAGATGCATTTTGTAAATTTTACAGATGTTAAAAGGATAATAATAGGGGATTTTTTAAACAATTTTATGCCACTAAATTTTACAACTTACCTGAAATGGACAGATTACTTAAAAGATGCATACAACCAAAGCTCACTTAAGATGAAATAGTTAACCTGAACAGCAGTATATCTACTAAAGAAATTAAATTTGTAGTTAAAAACCTCCCCACAAAGGACACTATAGGCCCAAAGGGCTTCACTGGTGCATCCTACCAAACATTCAAGGAAGAAACAATGCCAATTCTCTGTACACCCTTCAGAAGACTGAAAAGGAAGGCATATTTTTCAAGTCAATTTATGAGTCAGCATTACTTGATATAAAATGGGAAAGAGACATTAGAAGAAAACTATAGACAAATATCCTGCATGAACATAAATGCAAAAATTCTAAACAAAATTTTAGCAAATGGAATTTAACAAAATAGAAAAAGGATAATTCATCATGAGCAACTGGTATTTATCCCATGAATGTAAGGTTAGTTTACCATTTGAAAATAAATTAGTCTAATTTACCAAATTAACAAACCTCCCCCCCAAAAAACCCGAACAAAAACCCTATGTGATCATTTCGATGGGCACAGATAAAGCATTGAAAAAGTCAATATCCATTCCTGATAAAAGCTGTTATCAGAAATAGGAGGGAACTTTCTTAACCTGATGAAGGCAGGTACAAAAACCCCACAGCTAACATCATACTCAATGATGAAAGACTGAATATTTTTCCCCTGAGATCAGAGGCAAGATGAGGATCCTTCTGTCTCTACTTCTGTTCAACACTGTACTGGAGGTTCTAGCTAGTGCAAGAAGCAAGAAAAAAAAGGTATTCAGATTAAAAAGTTGAAATATAAATGTATTTATTGACAGGCGATGTTATCATTTAAGTAGAAAATCTGATGGAATCTGCAGAAAAGCCATTAGAACTAAGAAGTGAGTTAAGTAACGTGCAGGATACAACATCAATATAGAAAATATATTGTATTTCTGTGTGTACAATCAGAAATCAAAATAAAATGCCTTTTAAAATACCATAAAAATATGAAATACTTAGGGATAAATATGACAAAAGATATGAAAGACCTGTAAACTGAAAACTACAAATCATTACTGAGAGAAATAAAATACTTAATTATATTATTATAATATTAATAAGTAATATAATTATATGTTAACAATAATAAAGGGAGAGATGTAATACATTCATATTCCTTTCATAATATTGTTAATTCTTCAAAACTGATCTGTAGTTTTAAGGAATTCCAATAAAAATTCCAGCAGGCATATTTGTAGAAATTGACAAACTGATTCTAAAATTCATATGGAAATGCAAAGGATCTCAAAATAGACAAAAGATATTAAAGAGAACAAGTTTGAGGACTACTGTTACTCCAGATTTATCATTAAGCTACAAAAGCAAAGCAGTGTGTTGTTGGCATAAATATAGACAGAATAATGGAACTAATTTGAGAGTCCAGAAACACACACATAGACACACACATGGACAAATAATTTTTGACAAGTGGAAAAGCAATTCAGTGTAAAGGGGATACTCTTTTCTACAAACAGTGCTGGAACTAATGGATATCCACCTGCAAAAACATGATCCATACCTCATACAATAAATAAAAACTCAAAATGGACCATAGACTTAAACATAAAACCTAAACCTATAAATGTTTTGCATATCAAATAACTATCTTTTAGAAGAATACATAAAATAAAAAGTTTGTACCCTTGAGTTAGAGCAAGCAATGATTTCTTAGCTATGACACCAAAACCACAATTTATAATGAGAACAAATCAATAATTTGATTTTATCAAATTAAAGACTTCTGTATTTAAAAGAGAATTAAAAGGGAAGTAATTGACTAGGAGAATATATTTGTAAATAATATATCTTCTAGGAGATTGATCTGGAGCTATTTGTAGGATGGTCTAGAGTTTGGGGGATGTTTTTGGCAGGGGGACAAGGTAGGGAAAGCTAATGAAGTCTTAGCTTGGAACTGTTGAAATAAAGGTGGCAACAAGATTGATAAGACAGGGACTGCCTATTGGGCTTGTGGGCTAATACCGATTGGGTGGTGGATGAGAAGCTGGGCAAATGACAGGATACAGGATGCTTATAACACTAGCCGAAATCCAATATTGTTGTGCATTTCTAAGGGACTTGACTCCCCACTAAGTTATTTTTTGATTTATATGTGCATTTTGAAAAAAGATATTTGCAAAGCTCTCTGATATAGGTATAGCATGAAAAAACTGAAGTTCAGAGAAGTTACACTTTTTACCCGAAGGTAGAAAACTGCAGAATCAAGAGCAGAGACCAGTTCTTTTTTTCCTCCTGATCTGAAGATCTTTCTTGTAAAGCCACGCTACATGTCAAGAGTGAGCTACAGTCAGGGTGTTATTTTCTCTTGGCATGCCACTATGCACACCTACAGAGCCAAACTGAATTGTTGTGGTTTTCTTTACTTTGTGCTGAAAGTCTTTTGTTTTATGGATGCAATGTAAGGCAGGAAATAGATTAAGTACAGTGGTGTATGTGTTATATGTGTAAAACTAGTAAAAGACCTTTCCCACGTAGTAATTGATGTCTTACGCTTCCTGGGTGAAGGAGGTTCTGGCAGTGGAGGTCCCAAATCATCGTTGTATCACAGTGGTAAGCACTAGACTTCTCACATTTGATACTTTAAAAACATTTACTGTTTCCTAGGAAACAATGCCTTGACTACTGTATAATCAAACTTTATCATAGATACTAGTTATACAATTTCTCAGCAGAAAAATGCTTTTGGGTTTTAAAACAGAAATAAAAATGTAGGTTGTTGGAATAGTATATGCTGCTTTTTCTAGTTCAACAAAGGAGAATAAAAAACCACAAACTCAAAATAGATTCTTCCACTAAAAATAAATATATAAAATACAGATCTTGCCAGATTTTATCATCCTCATGAATTTCTGAATCTGGATTCCCTTTTTTTGCTTTTCATTAGATTCATAAACACATTTGCCAGAGATGTTGCTAGTTAAAATCTACAAAACTATTGTGACATATAAGGCTTGAACCAGATCTGGATGTGTTATGGAAATAGATCTGATGATTAAAGTACCAGACCAGCTTGTTTTGTTCAGATATTTAAATTTTATTGTAAATTAGGAAAATTGGGATGGAGTGGTATTAGAGAATTAAATGTAATATTTCAAATGTTCCATCTTCTTTAGTTTACTCTTAAATATATTTCTATCCACAATATGAATTTAGTATCAACCGGGTTAACCTAATTTCCATTTTTCCAAATTCATATGAATGCTATGCTAGCTTAACATGGTACATGGGTAGATTTTTTGAAAACACTGTTAGCATATTATGGTGTTATTCAATATGTCCCAGGTTGTATTCAACAGAAATTAGAATAAAAAATTAGAAAAGCTCTATGGGCTTCAACTTGGCAGTGGAAGAGCTTAATTTTGATTTTAGCTACCAAAGTCCCTCATTAACTGATGGCATGGAACAATGATTTTAGACCTCTGTGCCAATTTTCCTTTGTTGTGTTTTTTTTTTTTCTTTTTTGCATAAAGTACCAGACACCCATAGGCTTTGCTTTTCCTAATTTAAACTATAATATGCAGGACAATGTGCATTTGGCTTTGCAGTTAAACAGACATGGATACTAATTCAGTCACTAGTGAGTGAAGTTCAGAGACGTTAAGTGACTAACCTAAAGGTGAACAGCTAGTCAATGGCACAGATAGAAAAAGGAGCTTGTTTTTATGACTCTTCAGTAACGCTAGTGCAGTTCCTACTATATTTTTATGTCTTTATGTTCCCTCAGAGTTTTTCAATTGAGCATAAGGGTGGCAGTGTGTTATGTAGGGTGTTAGCTGTGAATAGTCATTATCCCACCAATAAAACCGACCAGAGCTATCTTTTTTCTGTCTTCCCTTCCTACATCCTTACTACTCTCTCAACATGTAATTTTGCTCCTCACAGGAAAGAAAAATTATCAAATAAAAGCTGTTAGTTAAATTAGTTAAATGTGTTTTTTTAAATCTGTATTCACACATGCATAGAGAGCAATGGATTTTTATAAGTGAGATCTGATTTAAAATACAAAACAATTAAAATTTTTAATTTGCATAGTCAAATTACATTAGCATGTTATAAGTAGAAAGGAACTGTTTTAAGCATAAACCAGCCACAGCAGTAGGAATATTTTGAACATTCTATTTAAAAAAAAACTAAAAAAAGAAGAAGAAAACTGAAAGCCTCAATAAAAAAATGTCATTTTTGCCAAACATAACTCAATTCCATTGAAAGTAGCTATTTCTGTAGTAGCAGTTGGCGTTGCACCTATGAGCTTCACACTCAGAACATGAGATGCGTTCAGGGAAGGGGGATTTCTAGTGGAGCATTTCAGAAAAAGTCAGTCTATATATAGAGTTAAAATACTGCTTTGATCATTTTAACTAAAACTATGTCTCTTTCCTGCCTCATACTTACAGTTTAATTAATTGATTTTCTTAGCTCAGAACAGTCTAGACTTTAACATCCTCTAGTATTTAGCTTCACTTCATTTATTCAACTCTGTTCCCCACTGTCTTTCAACATGAAGGTTGTGCTCTAGTTAAAACTTCCTTAAATACTGCATTACTCCTATACAACATGATTTAGGTTAGGTACGCGAAAGAACATACTGATATGAAAACTTAGGAGATTATGGAAACTCTGGCGAGTTTTTTAGGAGGAAGGGAAATGGATTTTTTTTCCTCTGCAATAAAGACTAGAAATAGCCTCATTGATTTTTTTTT
>RJWJ010036536.1:0-16029 GCA_004363605.1 Indri indri | reverse complement strand
AGGGGTACAGGATAGAGAAGGTGCATGTGTGAATTAAGGTGTTAAATGTTAGTTACACTGAAAATTTCCCCAGAAATGAGAATTTTGTCCCCATATAAGCCTTCTTGTACCAGGATACCCAATTTGTTTACTATGACCAAAAACAAACACAGAGCCCCTAAATCAGCTCCAGAGTATGGTAACTCTTTATTTGGGAGAGAGTTTTTACATTTCATTACAGTGCAGGGATTGTACACTGTCACAATGAGGACATTTTTCTCTCATGGTTTTTTTCCCCTTTCCCACCACCTTTACCTGGATGAATCACCTGTGTGTGGAGTGTGTGAATCAGCTGAAAATCCCGAGCCATCAGTAAGCTTTTGTTGGCTGTTAGCTAGTTATTTAAAAATAGCAGGTCTTTGTTTTCATAAGGATCGGGGATCTTCTCCTTGGGAGAATGGGCCGGAGGGTCCCTTAGGCTCTGGGAATAGGCCATCTTCTGTCAGCCAATCCCTTGGTGACACTAGGAGATAATTCATCCTGAGGGCTGCTGGCCTCAACAGAGGGAGCCACTGTAGAGGTTGTTCTAAATCCAGTCTTTGTGAACCTGTTTAAAGATAGAGGAGGAGGAGGAAGGCAATACTGGGAGAGTCACCTAAGAAAATAGAGCAGGTGCTTTCTCAGGAGGCATGTTTGCGTCTCAGGTGATGCATAACTTTCTTTCAAGTTTAGCTTGCTACTAGTCGCATGAAAATATTTTTCTTAGCTTCTACCTTCTGGTCATATTTTGATCTAATGATCAAATTTGGTGCCCTAAAGAAACGCCCAACATGAACTGCGGACCCTGGGGCAGAGTGGGATGGGCAGGCAAGTGACTCAGGTGATCAAAGACCTGTCGTATACCTTCCTCCCTGCTGTAGGGACACCTCCTCATGTTGAATGGGAGAACTTTGTCCCGTGCTTATTTTAAAGGTCTCTAGCACAAGAACTTCATGCATCCCAATGACTTGCATAGTCCTTTGTATGTAGCAAACATCCCATAAATGTTGACTGTTCGGTACAACTCCATTGAGGACTTTGATTCAGTGGCCTTTTTTTAGTTTGTCCCCCTTCCCATTTCCCAACAACGATACTTGGAGAGATTTCCACTGACTGTGGATGGCCTCGAAATGGCACATGAAAATCTGTTGGCCTCATGTCAAACCGTGACTCCTGGGGGAAGCTGTGGGGCAAGTCACTGTTGGTTTCCCCGACCTGCTTTCTAAAAGTGTCTACTTGCGGAATACCATATGTCAAGAGCGCTGAAAGGATGGGTAGAGAGATACTGGCATAGAGTGGGGGAGAGGCGCTCCTTTTCCTGCAGGTCTGCTCTCAGGAAGGTAGATGCTTGGGTTGGCTGCCCTGGCGGTGAGGGCGTTAACACTCCCCCGCCCCCACCCTCACAGATGTCCTCCTTGAGCCTAGACGCAGAGCCTTTAAGAGAGGGTGGTTAACTGTGGGTAGTTAACTTGCTTGACCAAACCACTGTAGTGTGCGGGACTGTTCCCAAGGACTTACCGAGATACTTACTCTGCAGTTCCTTTTCTCTTGGGCCTTTTAAAAATGTTACTGACTGGCAGCTTATTGTTTCATGAGCAAAGATTTTCCGTTTGGAATGATGAAAATTCTGGAGATGGATGGTGGTGATGGTTGCACAGTAATGTGAATGTACTTGATGCAATGTAATTGCCCACTTAAAATTGTTAAAATGATAAGTTTTACGTATATTATACCACAGGTAAACTAAAAATTTGTAAGAAATGGTGCTGGTCACAGGAACAGCCCCTCCCCCACACCCATCTCAGAGGTGTCTGAGTTGTGACTGAACAGCTCGGCTGTGCTCTTGCGGTGACAAGACCCACCGCCCTAGGGTAGATGCACGCTGGCAGAATGGAGGGCAGCCATTCCATTGGAGGCTCCCCAGCTGCAGGGGTGAAACAGCAGGTGCTTTGTCCTGAACTTGGACCATCTGATTCCGCTTGTACAGAGGCTCACGTCCATCCCACGCAGCCTCTTGCTGCCAGCTCCCTTGAGGCCTGGCTTCTCCAGGGAGATAGAGGGAGGCAAGTGCTGTACAGAAGAGGTGTCAGCCTGTTATGGTCTCTAGTGCCAATGAGACCGGCAGGTATTTGAAAGTGCGTGAGATTTCTCTATCCCAGGGATCTGCTTCAAGGGAAAGGATTTGAGGGCTTGGAGGTGGAGGAAGGAGGTCAGTGATTAGTCCGAGGGCCCATGGGTGGATTCCGTTATGCCACCTTCTCATACCCGGGCGGGGCGGGGCGGGGTGGGGGGCGGTGTACGTGGGCAGCATTCTTTGGAAGAAGAGAAGTCACAGGTTAAGTGTTGGCAGTTTTTCTAGAACATAAATTTTCTGAAGGACTTGGGGGAAATAATAGAGATATAAATGTGGTGAAATTGTAGAACAGAATGGGAAATTCTTTCTTATGAGCTTTTTATTGACATAAAACATATATCCAGAAAAATACATACATCATAGAGTACAGCTTGATGTATTGTCACACTGAAGCCACCCACATAACCAGCACCTAATTGAGAGATAGAACTTACTAGCACTCCAGAAGTTTCTTTTGTATGCTCTTGCAGTCCCTGTATCCTTCCCAAGAGCCACAGTGTGCTGACTTCTAACACCATTGTTTACTTTTGCCTGTCCTTGAAGTTTATACAAGTGGAATAACTTAGTATATATTATGTCCATATTACAGTTGAGACCTATCCTTGTAGCTGCATGTAGTGGTAGTTTCTTCATTCTCATTGCTGTAGAGTGTACTGCATTGCAAATATGCTGGAATTTATTCTACCGGTAATGGGCATTGGGTTATTTCTAGATCTTGATGACTATGCAGAACTGCTGAGAATAGTCTTGTACCTGCCTTTTGGTAAACGTATGTATATATTTCTTTTGGGTGCACATCTAGGAGTAGAATTGTTATGCCACAGGGGATGTTGTGCTCAGCTTTTGTAATACTGCCAAAGTTTTGCAAAATGGTTTTACTTCTTCGTATGTTCATAAAAATTCATATTGTACATATACTTGCCTATACTGAAGAGTTTTTTTTTTCCTTTTTTAGCCATTATGGTGAGTACATAGTGATGGCATGTAATGATATCTCATTGTTTTTAATTTGTATTTTCCTCTTGACTAAAGTTGAGTACTTTTTCAAATTCATATTCACTATAAAGGTGAAATTTATCAATTCAAATTCCAGCGGGTAAACAGTATGCATCTACTCCCTCCTGCTATCAGGGAAAGGGGCCTTAGGTAGAAGCGTTTGCCTTAGGGTCCAGGAAAATGTGCTTTCTCACCTTTGTCATTACTATGTCGGAAGACTGAATGGCATGTGATGATGTCAGCCCAACGTGGTGGGAAGGGGACTAGAAGGGGAGGTCTACTGCCAAGATGCTCAGGATCTGACACTTTGGGGAAGGTACCAAGTGCTGATCAATTCCTTTCACTTGTAGGACCTCCTCTGGCAGGAATTAGTTCAACAGAAACCAGATTCTTCAGTTTGGAAACCTGGTATAAGCTTTATTTGACCTCAAGCCAGGTGGATTGATTTTAGGATAAAAAGAGGTATTCCCACTTTCCCTAGAATTCCATTATTGGCCTAGTTCCTATATTGTAATCTTGTTTCCTTGACTACTTCTGCCTCCAAAGCAATTAACTGTAAGTCCAGGCCATGATGCATCTTTTTTTCCTCCAGTTCGGGGTATGTGGTTCTCATGGGAATTTGTGGTTCTAGGAGTGTGTTGACTGGAGGCCGGTGGATGTGTTGTGACATCCGAGGGACCAGCATGGTAGTGTAAGAGGAAACTTACGGTTAGGCCCTGGTATGAAGGGATGGTTAGGCCCTGGTATGAAGGGCCTACCTGTGACCCAGTGTCTTGTCCTTGGGTCACAGAGCAAGTGAGAAGCAGAGAGGGCTCCTGACTGCTGTTCAGCTGTTCTTCCTTCTGTGCCTTTTTTTCCCAAAGTGCATTTCATGGAACATAAATGTCTTTCTAGAAATTGCATTGTTTAAAAAAACAACTCCCTAGTCAGGTATAATTAAGAAATTCTGATTAAACAGATGTTTTAAACTCTGCAATTCAGCATTATGCATCTGTAGGAGATGAAGGGCTCATGCAACATCACTCAAATGAACATGATCATTGGACCCTTTTACATAACTTTTTTGCCTGCATCACTTGTTAGCACCTCATGGTAGGCATATAAGGTAAGTGGCTGGATCCAGGACCACTTGGAGTTTACAGGCTCATTTCTCTTAGAAAAGAATTCCTTAGTTGTAGTCCAATATGCTGCAAAGTAGCAAGAATCTCTGGTTTCTCTAACCCAGCTTATGTGCAAAGCTATGGTGTGTTATAGGAACCTGAACATGTAGACCAATGATTGTCAGACCTTGGATTTCATGAACTAGAAAAAACAGTGAAACAAACTGACAACGGGAATCTTTTGCTTTGGAATTTTTTGTGTTTTGTTGTTTTTTTTCACTTTGCCAGGATAAATGAACCCTAAACAAAAACCCAAACTGCTATTTTCTGTCCCCATTCTTTTTCTTAAAAGAGAATACATCTAACAAGGACATCGTCTCAGCATAAAAGAGTAGTTCTTCACATGTAAAGGCAATTGACACCCTTACAGACATAAAAAGGGAATATATTTTTACAATATTCCTAGTGAAGAAAAATTATCAAAATTTTATGGTATTATCTTTTGAGTGTTTTTTTTAATACAAGTTTATTAGTCTGGGCCTCTTTATTTTGCGGTGTAATACAAAGTGAAGTATGAATGTCCTGACTGGGTTTTATCACAGTCATTGTCAAGACACTTGCTTAGTGTTACTTCAGCAATCGGGAATATTCTGAAAGATTGAGAGAGAAGCGAACATGAGCAGCTTCGAACTGCCCATCTGGAACACAGCAGGTCTGTGGTTCAGGTGCTGGCTGTCCGGGACATTAGGTAGGGCTGGAGAGTCCCACCTGCTCATGGCAAGTTGATGTGAGAAGGATGCCGTGGCCAACTTTTGGAATTGTCCTATCTAGACCAGTTGTTGGATTCCCCTGCTCATTTCTAGCAATATGACAAGCCGGTGGCCGTGTTGCAACAGGGACAGGAAGGGCAGAAATGTGGATGCCTGGTGTGTCCTGACCACTTCTGAGTTCTGAGAAGCCCAGAGCATTACTATTAATAGATGGCTGTGGTGCATGTGTGTCTTCCCTTCCTCCCTCCCTGCCGCTCCTTTCCCTCCTCCCTGTTTTTACCTTCGTGCTGCTGAGGCAAGTCATACCTCTGCAAAGCCTGGTGCTCCTTACTCTTCGGGTGTTTGGTTTGGAGGGAACGTGGTAGGACTGTTCAGCGCCCCTGCCTCTTGTGTGTAAGCTCTTAATTGAGCTCACTTTCCATTCACTCCTGCAGGAGGGGTCGGGTAGGATCTCGACTTCCTCCTGAGTGGTTTCTCTTAGCAGTGAGTGACCTCTGCCTCTGGCTAGATTGCTCCTCAGTACATCTTTTGCAATTAAAAAGGAAACAGTAGGAAACATCTCCCCAACCCTTCTTTCTTATTGCCCTCACAGCTGTGGCGTCACTTAAGACTGTTTCTCAAATGATGAGATCGTCCAGGAGATGTCAGTGGAAGGTTAACAGGGGTTATCCTTGAGGCCCTCTTGGATTCTGATTGCAATTTGCAGTCAGACTTGCTGAATCGAAGTCTAGCCCTTTTGATTGTTCAACAACGTGGCATGCCCTGGCCCCTGATGTGCACTTACTGGTAGAGCTGCACGTTGCCACTGATACCTATCTCTTTCAAAATGGGGCAGCAGGAAGGAGTTCCGAGAGCTGGAAGTCGTTGGCCCAGGGTTGTGGCTCCATATTCCTGTTAGGGATGAAAGCTTGTTTCTCCTAGATGGAATCAAGTGCCACTGCTTGTTTACAGGGGACTTGAGCTTCCTGTCCTGTGTTCCTCTCACCCCTTTTGGCACTCACTTCCTTGAATCTAAAAGCCTAGAGTCCTGGGTCCGTCTTTGAGAACACAGTGTAGCGCGGGTGGAAAGTAGAGGACCTCTCTGGGATCCAGACTTGCTCAGCCATTGTTGTATGGCTGTGGGCTAAGAGAGAGACACCTTCTATGGGCTACAGCCCCCAGCAGTCATAGAAATGAGGGTATTAATGTTTCACCGGAAGAACTGTAGAGGTTTAATGACAATGGGTAGAAAATATCTGGGACGGTGGCTGACTCATGGTGGTACTCAGAAATGTCAGCCCCTTTCTTAACCTGCAAAGAGGGAAAATGACAGACTAATTTACACTGTGGCATTAGTGATCCTACTCCTGTGTGTAAACCTCCCACACCCCCTAACTATCCATTAGATGTTTAAAATTTGGGTCCTAAGTGCCCTGGTACGTACCTGAGATGTCTTCCTTTGTTCTCCATCCTCTCTCTTCTGAAGTTTCCTCAAACTTCCAGACCCCTGGAATCCAGAGATCTCTGTCCCCTTTGAACCTTAGCACTGAGGCAAGAACAACTGGAATGCGCTCATTTCTTCCATAGGTGAAGCACCTATAATATGCATAGCCTTTTCTAGCCCCCATGGGGTTCCCCTACAAATATCTGAGTGCCTGTAAGGCACTGTTCTTAGCACTGGAGATGTGACATTGAACAAAACAGATAGGTAACAGATAACGTACAGCATGAGACAGGTGAGAGATGAACCTGATCATTTCAGGTAAGAAAATCTGATGATGGGTGTGGTCGCAAGTGATGGGGCCTGTTTTTAGATGAGTTGGTCAGAAAAAGCTCTTTAGGAGGGTGATACTTGAGCTGGGATTTACATAACAAGGGAAGAACCATGTGAGAATCCCTGGGCAGAGGATGGGGAGGGGTATTTCAGATTCAAAGGTCCTAAGGAAAGAAAAGAAGGACCCTCTAGCTGGAGTGCAGGGTGCTATGTGGAGAGAGATGAGGTTTGTAAGGAGGGAGGTACAGGATTTGAGAGCCTCAGTGAGGAAGTTTTACAAATGGAGTGGGAGATTTTAAGCAGGGAAGTGATGTGGTCTGTTGGGCCCTTTCAGAAAGACACTGGCTGCTGTAGAGATGGAGACCAGGTGAGTGGGCACAGAAGAAGGCCAGGAGAGGATGGCAGGGCAGGGTGACTGGGAAGCCTTCAGAGGCTTCTGGAGGTGTCTTCTGGAGGTAGAGCCTGACCGGCCTCACTGATGGATGGGATGTGGGTACGAGAGGGAAAACGGGGCTTCTAGGCTTTTGCTTGAGCAACCAAGTAGATCGAAGTATTATTTCTGAGGTGGCAAAGACTAGGGAAGGGACAGGTGAGGGTAGTAAAGGATTCAGTTTTGGGTTCTTAAACTTCCAGTCTACGTATTAAGTACCAAAATGAAGATACTGAGTTTGATACGTGGGTCTAGATCTCAGCGGGGAGGCCAAGGCTCAGCACCTGTGTGAGTCAGGAGCCGCAGGGCTGGACGAAGTCCCATCGGGATTATGTTATGGGTTCAGAAGAGAGGAGGGGGCCCAGTAGGAAGTGCGTGGAGGGAGGGGGAGCCAGGGAGCCCAGCAGCGAAGGGCTGGCGCTGGGGAAGGAGGAAGGCAGCAGTGCGGTCAAGAAAGCCAAGTTGTTCTGGAAGCCTGGCTTCTCACGGGCTCTCACATGGAGGAAGATTTGCCCTTCTGAATTCCCTTGGGGTTGATTTCATTCGCTTAGCTTCCTTGGCTCTTCTTACCTTGCCAGTTCCATCTGGGTGCAGAGTTTTGTTGAATGATTAAATGATATTAAATTATTGGCCAGTCTGTCTTGTGGTTTTCGATGTTTTTATTTTGCCATCTGGGTACACTTTATATGGTGCCCAGCTTCGGTGGCAGGTGCCAAGAACAGCAGTGATAACAACTAGCATTTGTATACTGCGTTGCTTGATCACTACGAATTTGCTTTCTTTTATGCTGATCACCCAACTGCGCCTGAACTTCCTCTGGCTTCTCCTGTGTGAAGGATTAGGGGAGAGTCCCTTAGCCAGGATTAAACCCTCTTCTGTGTGACTGCAGCCTGCCTTTTGGAACTTCCCTCCCTCCACAAATCCCCAGCTTCAGCCCAGCCCGTGGCCTCGCTGTTGGGACCTCTCCTTGCACACCCCTGCCTTGGAATATCAGCCCTTCTTCTACTCCTGCTCTGGTCACGCCAGTCAGGTTCTCTCCCGGGATGTCCCCCTAGACTCTTCTAGCCGGTGGGAGCTCTCCCTCTGCATCTCTGAGGCTGGTACCGCTCCCCAGATTTAATTCTGTGCTCAGGTGCGGTAACTGTGTGTCCTGCTTATTTCTATCTAGCTATGATTATTTCCCATTTTATTGCTTTGTCTGCTTAATTCTGCTGTTAGCTCCCTGAGGGTGGAAACACATCTTTCGAAAGCACCACAGTGCCCAGCAGTGTCATCTTATGCCAGTAGGAGGTGTTTAACATCTGGCTGGAATTATTCTCTTTTCATGCCCTTGTGAGGTAAGACAGGCAGCTCTACCAGTGAGGAAACTGAGGAAAAAAGTGGGCTGGCAGTTTATCCCAGGCCACAGATTGTTAGCCTTGGGGCTGGGGCCAACATTTGCACGACAAACTCCATTCCCAGCTGTTCCCCAGGCCACGGTCCCTGAACACAAAGCCTTTCTCGTTCACTCTGTCGCTCTCCTCCGTAAATGGCGCTGCATCCACCAGCTGAAGGTACTCCACAGACTTTGGGCCAGATCCCCGAAGCTTGCAAGAGCCTCAGATAGACGGTAGCTGCTTGCCTGTCCTCACACATCAGAGGCAAATGTTAAGTACTATTTAGCCTGTTTTTTCCTTTTCGAAATGGTTCCTGGTTACGTAAGTTGCAACTGCATTCGAACTGCTTTTTGCCTGGGCAACCATGGTGTGTCTCTCCTCCCTAGCATCCGCTGGGCTGAGATGGGTGTTGTCTGGAGTCCATGGAGAGCGTTCCAGGGGAGTCCTGCAGAATTAACAGGGCTTAGTGGTGCGAGACCTCAATGACTTCTATTTCCTGTTTCCCTTTAGCTCAAGCCTTGTGGCATTGCTAGTCCCCAGTGACAGAAGATGGATGGTCTGTGTGATCAGCACATTCTAGAAGTCAGCTGTTGATTCGTCCCTTGTTAACAGAAGCAGGGCAGGAGCCTGGGACTTAGTGGAGTGTCTCTTAAATGCTTCCCTATAGCTATTAGGCCTGTGTCTAAGGATCTTGCTCTCGGCATTCTTCCACGTTCTTCCACTTAGTTGTAGGCACAAAATGCTGCATTCATTTAACTCCATTGCCTCACAGCTTTCTAAATCTGCAGGACTCAGAGATTCCCACAGAACTAGGAGTTCTGGCAGATAAGACCTAAAAGTGACAGGAGCTATGGCTGTGCTTAACTCTGCGGAGAGAAGTGCAGCATCACCAGACTCATGCTGCAGTATGGGGACCAAGCTGCTGTTCCTCGTGCCCAGCTGTTCTTGAGCTGGTGACAGCCCTGTGCTGATGGGTCATTTAGACAGTGCTATATTTAGCATTTCTGGTGGGAGAGAGGCCATAGCTGCTTGCTGTGAGAAGCAGGAATCTACAGTGCAAGAGCGTGTGCATGCGTTTATCCATTCAACTAACACATACTGAAGTACTTCCAAGGCCCTGTCCTGTATGCACATGGGACACCAAGGTAAATAACATTTTATCCCTACCCTCAAGGGAAGAGAAACATCTATACAAGTGAATGTAGTAGAATGCGAGGCTTTTATAGTGAAAATACAGAATAGAGCCCACCAGGGCAGGCGTGGACAAAGACACATGTCAAAGGGAGTAATATTTAAGCTGGGCCTCAAAGGGTGGAAAGCAGGGTAGGTGGAGGAAGGGAGGAAGACCACTGAGGCAGAAGGACCAGCATGAGCAAGGCCTGGGGGCAGGAAAGCTGGTGAGGTCAGTGTGCTTGGAGTGTAGTGTAGGTATGGTGGGCGCAGGGGAGGATGAGAAAGTCACCAGAGGAGTCATCTGGGCCAGACTGTGAACAGTTTTATAGGAACTTACCCTGTAAATGACATGGATATTTTTAAGCAGGGGCTGACATCACGAAGCATGAAGTGTTTTTGTTTTTAGTTTTTAAGGTAACCCTGGATTTTCTCAGCCTCAGCACTACTGGTATCTGGGGCAGGATAATTCTTGGTTGCAAGGGACTGTCCTGTGCCTTGTAGGATGTTTAGCAACATCCCTGAGCTCCACCTACTAGATGCCATAGCACCCCTCCTCCCCAAGTTGCGGCAACGAAAACTGTCTCACGACATTGCCACATGTTCCCTGAGAACAGTTTTGCCTCCCACCCCAGTTGAGAACTGCTCTAGAAGCAAGCAGTCTAGAAAATCGGTTGGAACGGGAACAGAGAGGAGGCAGGAAGACCAATTCAGAATAGACTGCAGTATGTCAGGTAAGAGATGAAGTCCTGAATGAAGGCCGCAAAGCAGGAATCAAGAGGAGATGGTGAATTTGAGGGAGATGTCAACATTGTCTGGCATGTCCCTGGTGACTGAATGAATCGGGTTGAACCGACAGGTCTTGGTGACTGGTTGGAACTTCTCAGTTAAACGTGAGTGTTGGGTTGGGCTTGGAGGAGTGGAAGGGAGTTGCTGGCTGGGGAGTCGGTCTGTTTCCGGGCCCAGGCTTTTTTAGGAGTCTGAGCTTGGCCAAGTCCCTTAACTTCCCTGGATCTCAGTGTCTTTCATCTGTAAAATGTACCTAAGACTTCATATTTGAAAACTGCAGTTGCTCTCTAGGCAGAACTCTTGTAGCAATACCACACTGAGGGGCGCAGGCAGCGGGGAGGGGCACACACAGACATGGATGTGAGGGGGGTACCGTGGATGGACAGTGGGCAGTGTGCCTCGCCTGGCTGAGGGCTAATGGACAGTGAGGCTGGGCAACGTTGAGCTCACATGAAGTCCCCGAACATGGAGAATGGGATGTTAGGAATGGGAAAGGAAAACTTCGCTGGTGTTTTGGTAGTTAACATCTCAGCTGTGAGTGGTGGAACTCTTCATAACATGATGCTATTCTTCATCCTTATGTCAGCAGTAAAAACAGACTCTAGAGCTCAGCGTTAACCAAAATATGAACACAAGCAGATGGTGGATATAGCAGGAGAGTGGATGGCCAATAAGTGGTCTATTTTAAACATCCATTGGTTATTTATTTATTTTAACCCCAGAGCTTTTTTCTTTTTACCGGTTTCCTACTGGTTTTCAGGACACTTCCTGGTCTCTAGAGAGTAGTGTGCTGTTGGGCCAGGCACTGCTTCCCTGGGGACCTTGTTTCCCTTGCCTGCTAAATAATGAGAGAACTTTATTCTCCTGAAAACAAAGCACTGAACTGATGGACTCCTGTGGTCTCTGATCACAGAGAGCCCTTTCTGTTGAGGCGCAAACCTTGACCTTTCAACGGACGTATTGGAAGTAGATACTGAAAGATTTTGCAGTGGGCAGCCCTCTTACTGGGAAACAGGAAGGTGATGGAATGATAAATGCAGATGGAGTGTTGACAGCTTATTTTAGCTCCACCTGCTGATGGTGAAAACCAGGGCCCAGAGAGTGTGATATGGCTCTTCCAAGGCAGTTTTGCTGTTTGGATGCTGAGGGAGGTCCGTGTACCTTGGTAACCCATCTGCTGGACCCACACTTCTCCATACCAAGACCCAGTTGCCTTTTGCTTGACATTTCCGGCTCCATGTTCTCAGCTGTCCTGGAAAGAATAAATGTGACTCCGCCTATGTCTAGAACCAGGATGATTGCTTTTTCTTCCTTTTCGTACATTTTCAATTTGAGGTGGGAGCTGCTTGGATCATTAGCTTTGTGGGAGTTTTGGTTGGTCCTTCATGATGTTTTCCCAGGCTCTTATTGTATGGGGTGCCGAGACTTGAGGAAGGCAGGGGACGCTGGGGAAGGCTGGTGCTGTAGACCTGGGATGGATCCCTACCTATTTCAACACCTAAGTATACTGGAAAGAATATAGTGTGATTCTCATGTCTTATCAGGCTGTGTCCAGAACATGGATGACTTACCAGCTGGTGTGTGTGCCTAGTTTAAGACCTGGGATATGTACTTGTTAAAAAAAGGATGTGCGCCTGTTTCAATGCCTATCATTAATCTACTTATTTGCCAAAAGCTTATTAGCTGTCTAGTAGGTAAGGCATTTGTGTGAAAGTGAAAATTTTGTTGGGTAATGGGACTTACTCATGATGCCCCAGAGTTTCTGAGCTCTTCTGGATTTAAAATATTTCCAGTTAAAAAGTGTTGGATATATAACTCTCCTAAAACATGCCTGTGGTGTCTACTTGGAAAACAGCACCAGGAAGACTGGAGTGCCTTATTGTTACCTGTCCCCACAGGTCACTGCGTTCTTCATAGTAGCAGTCTTAGTCCTGTTTTGTGTTGCTATAAAGGAAATATCTGAGGCTGGGTAATTTACAAAGAAAAGAGGTTTATTTGGCTCATGCTTCTGCAGGCTGTACAAGAAGCATGGTGTCAGCATCTGCTTCTGGTGAGGGCCTCAGGCTGCTGCTGCTCACGGCAGAGGGCAACGAGGAGCCAGCATCACATGGCAGGAGAGAGAGACGGTAGGTGCCAGGCTCTTCTTAATAACCAGCTCTCCTGGAGAACAGAGAGTGAAAACTTACTCCCCTGCTCTCCCCCTGCCCCAGGGCATTAGTCTGTTCATGCAGGGTCTGCCTCCATGACCCACACTCCTCCCATTAGGTACCACGTCTAGCATTGGGGATCAAATTTCAACATGAGATTTGGGAGGGGGGACAAACATCCCACCTATAGTAGTAGCAGTGGTAACCCAGACCCCAAAGGACAGCCCCTCAGAGCAGCACTGCTTACCTGGCAGGTGCGTTGATGCTGCTCAGGTTCGGGTGGGAGGAAGGCAGCAGGCAAAGTCTTAAATCTGTAACTAGGTCCAGCACTGGCTTATCCATGTGCACATTGCACAGAAAATGTCACTGGTGTCCTCATTTGCTTCATAATTCCTCCTCAAATGGTTTTACATGGTGATACTTTATGGGGTTTTTGTTTTTTTTTTTTGGGTGGGGTGTCAAAGTTTTAGATTAAGAAGACAAGACGATTTCTTTCATTTTACTTTTTCTCATTAAGATGAATCCTCCATCCTTCAGAGTGGAGTGCAGAAAGGATGCATTTTGTACAGCCTCTTCTCTCTTTCCCTCTTATCCCAAACTCTCCCAAGTCTTGTCTTGTTAGGAACCCAGAGGATCAGGTCAGCTGTCTTCCCAGCTGCAGACCCACTTTCAGCTGGGCATGAATGGATGTTTCAGTATGAAACCACACCTGAATCTCTCTCCAAATGCATTCATCTGACATAGAGGAGTTTGAGGTAGCAATGGTCAGCCTGGAGAATCCGTGGCTGTCCGGCAGCTCTATTTGATAGTGACACTGGATAGAACTCTCCGGAGAATGATTCCGTTTCAAATAGGCAGGTTGATAGTGTCTGCTCAGTAATTCATGTCAGTACCAGGATGGAAACCAGAGGCCTGTCTTTGAGGTCTTTGGGTAATAGTGACTTAAACAGCAGATAACCATTTAACTTTCCTAGCTTGAAAGTCACAGTTTCATGGCTGCTACTCAATGAACATGGGTGTTGGTTCTAGAACATTTTTTCCCTTTCCCTGGAGGTCCCAGTATTTTAGATGCTCTTTTCTAATATACCCAGGTTGAACATTCCTTCTTAGTGTTAAACTTTTCCACTCAACTCTATGGAGCTCCAAATGAGCTCCACATTGCAAAATACAGTGGAAAAAAAATTGGGAGACCGGGTTGACAAGATAAAATAACACAGTATGTGAATAAAGATGATTCAAAAGCTGTTTCAGTGTATCTCCAAAGAATTGTGATGGAAATGGCAATTTAGCAGTCTGGAGTGATAAAGTACCAAATAAATGAAGTGATAGGAATATTTAGGGGCAGAATTTCAGAGACAGCTTATTTGGGGGTAGCAGCAGGATGAATGATGTCCTTTATTTCCCTTCCATTGTGAATGCCCACGAGGGGACAGAGGGGAGGGATTGGGATCATGCACCTGGGAAGATTGTACTCACACTGAGAATTTTTCCCGTATGCATGAGTCTGTAAGTACTGATCTTTTAATTATGCAAGTCTGACCATTTCCTTTTCCATGTTTAAAATCCACGCATAATTTTCTGTTGGCTGTGGAATAATAAAATCTTGAATGTAACTCTTAAGAACCTACTGGATCTGGCTCGTGCACCTCTCCCCAGTGTCACTTTGACCCCTTTTCCCCACTGTCCTGTGGCCCTCCTTTCCCACACTGGCCCTCCTTTGGCTCCTCAGCGAGATCTTCTGCTTGCTCTGGGCTTGTCACACAAGTCCCCTCTCGGCCTGGGAAGCCCCCTCCCTGCCTACCTTGCCCAGCCAGCTTCTTACCCATCTAGGATTTGGCCTGAATCTTACCCCGTCAGTGAGGGCTTTCCCGAGGACCCAGACTAGGTGACATCTGCTGTTACATGCTGTGCATGTCAGTGCTACTGGAGCAGGCATGGCCACCGCGGGGGATTATCTATGGGGTGGGGTCTGAGATCCTTGAAGGTAGCAGCAGTCTTGTCTTCACTGTGCCCCAGCACGTCTCACAGCACCTGCCTGTCACACACAGGTGTTCTGTAAATACTTGTGGGAGGACCACATGGACTAGGGTCTGTGTTCCAGTCTGTTAGGCCTCATTGCTTATTGGGGACATACAGGAGTTGAAGAATGTTTATTGAACAGCTCACAGATGAAGTGTTTGAACCATCAGGGATGGGGAGCCTGACATGCTCCTGTGGAAGGAGGAGCGAGAGCTGGCTTGAGCACCAAGTGCGAGTTGGTGAGGAGTTTAAGTTCTAAGACAGGTGATCTCTTAAAGACAAGGCAAAAGCAAACCAATGTACTTGTGTGTCCAGGTGCAGTTTCCCCGAAGTTATTTCCCAGAAAAATAGTCGTGCTCTGCATTCTCTCAATTACTTTGTTTTGGTCAATGACGTACTGTTTGCAGAAGAGAGCTTAGCCTGAAAGAACTTCAGTCAATGCTAGCTTTGGTTGCTTAGGGAGGTCGAATAATGGAACAGGTTTTAAAAGAGAAAGGAAGCAAACAGACTTAGACTTGGTAAATATTTCTAGGGCTGTGGCTTTCTAATAAGCGTTTTGGTGATTGTAAACCATTAAGACTATTTCTTTGGGGAAAGCAATATACTAGCCTTTGGCCGTAGAGATTGTGGGGTATAAATCCACAGGACACAGAGGAAAACAACTATCCAATGATGGCCTTATGTATGGATTTTAAAAGCTGGAGTGTCTAAAGAGCTTTGCAAATGAAGACTGTGTGCTCTGAAAAACCATCTTGGGAGACTGAAACGTTTTTAATGTGACAATGAATTGCTTAATTCACATACTGAATTGCTCTGCACAGGGAGCATTCACAGTCCAGGAGCTTACAGCCAGGTTGATAGGAGGAGGATTTCAAAAAAGCATTAGCTTTTTGATTGGATTCAGGCACACACATGGCTGCATGATACGTACTAGCTTTGAGTAAATCATCTTTAGCTTCTTTGGCAAGCAGGTTAAATGCATTTGGCATTGCGGCTTTACAAAGCCATCCTGCTGTGGACACATTCCTTTTAAGTGGGGGACTTTCAGTGGTCTCTCCACTTAGGCCATTCAGTCTCCAAGGAATGTCCGCTTGTACCCAGTTCAGACTCAGGGATTTATATTCCGAGTTCATTGTAAGTGGACATGCAGCAGGTACTAAACCGATACGTCTGTTGACCAGGTGAAAGGCGGGACATTGAAGGGACCGCAGCAGCGGCAGCACGTTGCTTGACAGCTGTTCTAAGCCCCTGGTGTCACTACAGCTCCCATCACCAGGTGTGCCGCTGGTATAAACTAGCTGGATAAAGTGACTCAGCAATGCTCCCC
>RJWJ010036535.1:0-16025 GCA_004363605.1 Indri indri | reverse complement strand
TTTTAGCTGTCCAATTAATTTCTTTTTATTTTTGGTAGAGATGGGGTCTCGCTCTTGCTCAGGCTGGTCTCGAACTCCTGAGCTCAGGGCGATCCGCCCACCTCGGCCTCCCAGAGTGCTAGGATTACAGGCGTGAGCCACCGCGCCTGGCCTAGGAATATACTTCCTTAACTCAGTCTATGAAGCAAGCATTACTCTCATACCAAAACCACACAAAGATATAGCAAGGAAAGAAAACTATAGATCAATATCTCTCATGAATGCATATGCAAAAATTTTAAACAAAATTTTAGCATAGTGGATCCACCAATATACAAAAAGGATAATACGTAACCAAGTGGGGTTTATCCCTGGAGTACAGTGTTGGTTTAACATTAGAAAATCAATCCGTTGGGACTGCAAACTAGTGCAACCTCTGTGGAAAGCAATATGGAGATACCTTAAAGAGATACAAGTAGAACTACCATTTGATCCAGCAATCCCATTACTGGGCATCTACCCAAAAGAACAAAAGTCACTCTGTAAAAAAGACACCTACACTCGAATGTTCATAGCAGCACAATTCACAATTGCAAAGATGTGGAAACAACCCAAGTGCCCATCAATACATGAGTGGATTAATAAAATGTGGTATATGTATACCATGGAGTACTATTCAGCTTTAAGAAACAATGGTGATATAGCACCTCTTATAGTCTCCTGGATAGACCTGGAACCCATTCTACTAAGTGAAGTATCCCAAGAATGGAAAAACAAGCACCACATGTACTCACCAGCAAATTGTTTTCACTGATCAACACCTAAGTATACATATAAGAATAACAGTTATTGGGTGTCAGGCAGGTGGGAGGGGGGAGGAGGGGATGGGTATATGCATACATAATGAGTGCAATACGCACCATCTGGGGGATGGACACACTTGAAGCTCTGACTTGGAGGGGGAGGGGGGTAAGGGCAACATACATAACCTAAACATCTGTACCCCCATAATACGCTGAAATAAAAAAAAAGAAAAGAAAAAAGATTAAAGAACTACCAAAAAAAGAAAAGAAAAAAAGAAAATCAGTCCATGTAATTCATCATGTTAACAAAGTGAAAAAGAAAACTTACATGATCATCTTAACAGATGTAAAAAAAGCATTTGACAAATTGCTGTTAAAAGCTCTCAGTGAACTAGGTATAGAAAGGAACTACTCAGCCCGCTAAGGGGCTTTTATGAAAAAGCCTACAGTTAACCTTAAACATAATGCTGAAAGACTGACTGCTTTAACGTTCAGATGAAGAAAACAACAGCAACAAAGGATGTCCGGTTTCACCACTTCTATTTAACATTGTACTTGAGGTTCTAGCCAGGGCAGTCAGCTAGAAAAATAAAAGGCATCCAAATTGGATGGAAAGAAAGAGTTAAATGGAAAGAAAGAGTTAAAACCACCTTTATTAAGAGCCCATATGGTTGTCTATGTAGACAATCTGATGGAAACTCCAAAACTACTAGAACTAATCAGTGAATTTAGCAATGTTGGATACAAAAGCAATATACAAAAATCAGTTGTATTTCTGTATACTAGCAATGAATACTCAAATTGAAATTTTAAAAAATACCATTTACAATAGCATAAAAATATTAAATATGTGAGGATAAATTCGATAAAAATGTACCAGAGTTATACACTGAAAGCTATAGAACATTGCTGAGAGAAATTAAAGATGACCTAATAAACGGAGATATATAGCTCATTCATAGGTCAGAAGATTCAGTGTTTAGATGCTGTCCAAATCGATCTATAGATTCAATTCAATCCCTATCAAAATCTTGGCAGATGTTTTTTTGTTGAAAGGGAAAAGCTGATTTCTAAATTCATATGGAAATGCAAAGAACATAGAATAGCTATGTTAGTTTGCTAGTGCTGCCATCACAAAGTAGCACAAATTGAGGGGCTTAACAGAAATTTATTGTCACAGTTCTGGAGGCAGAAGCCCAAGATCAAGGTATTTATTGTCAGGGCAGTGCTCTCGTGAAGGTGCCTTGTGTATGATCTGTTTCAGTTCTCTTGCCTGGTTTCTGACTCCCAGGTTCTTGACTTGTGGCAGTATAGCTCCCATCTTCACATGGCATTCTCCTTATGTGATTTTTTTTTATTTTTTTGACAGTCTCACTGTTGCCCAGGCTACAGTGCCATGTTAGCCTCGCTCACAGCAACCTCAGAGTCTTGGGCTCAAGCCATCTTCCTGCCTCAGCCTCCTGAGTAGCTGGGACTACAGGTGTGCACCACCACGCCCGGCTAATTTTTCTATTTTTAGTAGAGACAGGGTCTCACTCTTGCTCAGGCTGGTCTCGAACTCCCAAGCTCAAGTGATGCTCCTGCCTTGGCCTCCCAGAGTGCTAGGATTACAGGTGTGAGCTGCTGCACCCGGCCTGTGATTTGGTTTTTGCATCCAAATTTTCTCCTTTATATAAAGACACCAGTCATATTAGATTAAGACTCAACCTAAATGACCTCATTTTAACTTGATTACTTCTGCGAAAACCTCATCTTCAAATAAGGTCACATTCTAAAGTATTATGGATTAGGATTCTAGCATATCTTTTTGGGGGGCATACAATTCAACCCATTACAATAGACAAACAACTTTTGAGAGAAACAAATTTGGAGTGCTAATACTGCGTGGTTTTTAAAAAATTAACTAATTTATTTTAGAGATGGTGTCTTGCTATATTGGCCAGGCTGGACTTGAACTCCTGGCCTGAAGTGATCCTCTCACCTCAGCTTCTCGAGCAGCTGGGGCTGCAGGCATGCACCACCATGCCCAGCTTGATTTTAAAACTTAATATAAAACTATTATAATCAAGACACTGTGGTTTTGGCAAAAAACCAAACAGACAAGGGGAACAGAGACTAGAGACATAGACCTACATGTATATGACTTTTGACAAAGGCAATTTTGTGGAGGCAATTCAATGGATAAAGGGGTAATTATTTTTCTACAAATGGTGCTGGAACAATTAGATAGCTATATACAAAAAAAGGAACATGGGTCTGTACCTCATACCATGTACAAAAATTAACTTAAAATGGATCTTATATCTAAATGTAAAACCTAAAACTATAATATTTCTAGAAGAAAACATAGGAGAAAATCTTTATGACCTAGGGTTAGGCAAAGATTTCTTAGATATCACAGCAAAAGCACAATCCATAAAAACATTTAAAAATTGATAAATTTGACTTTATCAAAATTAAGAACTGTTCTTTGAAGGACACTCTTAGGAGAATAAAAAGACAAGCCACAGACTGTAAGAAAATATTTAAGAAGCATGTATCTCATTAAGGACTTGTATCCAGAATATATTTAAAACTCTCAAAGCTCAATAATAAATAATCCAAGGTGGAAAAAAAAGCTGGGCACGGTGGCTTATGCCTGTAATCCTAGCAACCTGGGGGGGGCTGAGGCAGGCAGATCACTTGAGGCCAAGAGTTTAAGACCAGCCTGGGCAACATAGTGAGACCCCTGTCTCTAAAAAAATAAGAAAAATTAGCTGAGTGTCATGATGTGCACCTTTATTCCCAGCTATTCAGGAGGCTAAGGCAGGAGGATCACTTGAGTGCAAGAGTTTGAGGCTGCAGTGATCTGTGATCATGACACTGCACTATAGCCTGGGCGACAGAGCAAGACCCTATCTTTTTTTTTTTTTTTTTTTTTTTTGAGACAGAGTCTCACTCTCTTGCCTGGGGCGAGTGCCGTGGCGTCAGCCTAGCTCACAGCAACCTCAAACTCCTGGGCTCGAGCAATCCTACTGTCTCAGCCTCCCGAGTAGCTGGGACTACAGGCATGCACCACCATGCCCAGCTAATTTTTTTCTATATATATATATATTTTTAGCTGTCCAATTAATTTCTTTTTATTTTTAGTAGAGATGGGGTCTCGCTCTTGCTCAGGCTGGTCTTGAACTCCTGAGCTGAGGACGATCTGCCCGTCTCGGCCTCCCAGAGTGCTAGGATTACAGGCGTGAGCCGCCGCGCCCGGCCTAAGACCCTGTCTTTCAAAAAAAAAAAGACAAACAAATAACCCAAGTGAAAAATAAGCAAAGAATTGGAAAAGACATTTCTGCAAAGAGACAAATGGCCAGTAATTACATCAAAAGATGTTCAGCATCACTAGTCATTAGAGAAATGCAAATCAAAACCACAGTGAGATACCATTTTCACCCACTGGGAGGGCTAAGACAATAACAAGTGTTGGTGAGGATGTGGAGAGACTGGAAATCTCATACAGTGCTGATTTGAGTGTGAAATGGTGCAGCTGCTTTGAAAAACAGTTTGGCAGTTCTTCAAAAAGTTGAAAGAATTACCGTATAACCCAGCAATTCCACTTTCAGTTATTCACCCAAGAGAAATGAATATGTGTCCACACAAAAACTTGTACACAAATATTCACAGCAGCATTATTCATAATAGCCAAAAAAGTGGAAAAACACAAATATCCATGGATTGATGGAATGTCCGTAAACAAAATATGGTATATCCATGTAATGGGATATTATTCAGCCATAAAAAAGGAATGGAATACTGATATGTCTACATCCTGGATGAATCTCAAAAACATTAGGCTAAATGAAAGACTTCCTTAGTTTCTTAGTGTTTCTAAAGAACAGAAATTTGTTTATCACAGTTCTGGAGGCTGGGAATTCAAGATCAAGGTGCCAGCGGTTTTGTGTCTGGTGAGGTTCCAATCCATACTTCCAAGGGGTAAGAACACTGTGTCCTCACACGGGAGAAGGCGGAAGGGAGGAACTCCCTCCCTCAAGTCCTTTTATCACGGCCTTAAACACCTCCCAAAAGGCCCCACCTGCCAGCACTGTTGCACTGGGGAGCAGGTTTTCAAAACATGAATTTTGGGAGACACATTCAGACCATAGCAAAGACAAACACACAAACCACCACGTGTTGTATGACTTCATTTATATATGAAAGGTTTGGAATAGGCAAACATACAGAGACAGAAGGCAGATTATTGGTTATCTGGGGCTAAGAAGGAGTGCGAAAGGAGGGCAGAATGGGGAGTGACTGCTCTTAGATGAAAAGTTTCTTTCAGGGATGATGCAAATGTTCTAAAAGTGGATTATAGTGATGGATGTACAACTCTGTAAATATACTAAAAGACACTGAATTGTGTGCTTTAAACAGGTTGAACTTTATGGTATGGAGGTTATATCTCTGTAAGGCTGTTAAAAAAGTGGTCAAAAGATGTGAATAGACGCTTTACCAGAGAATGGATGGCAAAGAAGCGCATGAAAAGACATTGAATATCAATACAATCTAAACCACAGTTTGAATGGCTAAAATTAAAATGACTTACCCTACCAAGTGTTGGTGAGATATGGAACAACTGGGACTCTTCGTACACTGCTGGGGGAAAGGTAAATGCTGCAACCATTTTGGAAAACAATCAGACAATTTCTTTAAAAGTTGAACATGCAACTCCCATATGATCCAACTGGTCTACTCTGTTATGGGTTGAATTGTGCCCCCTCCCCCTAAAAAAAATCATAGATTGAAGCAGTGGTCCCCAACCTTTTTGGCACTAGGAACTGGTTTCATGGAAGACAGTTTTTCCACAGACCAGCGGGGAGGGGCAGGGATGGTTTCTGGATGATTCAAGCGCATTATGTTTACTGTGCAGTCAAACCTCTCTGCTAACGATGATCTGTATTTGCGGCTGCTCCCCAGCGCTGGCATCACTGCCTCAGCTCCACCTCAGATCATCAGGCATCAGGTTCTCATAAGGAGTGTGCAACCTAGATCCCTCGCACGCACTGTTCACCGTAGGGTTTGTGTTCCTATGAGAATCTAATACCACGGCTGATCTGACAGGAGCTTATGCGGTGATGCGAGCAATGGGGAGGCGCTGTAAATACAGACGAAGCTTCGCTCTTGCCTGCTGCTTACCTTCTGCTTTGCGGCCCAGTTCCTAACAGGCCACAGACTGGTACCGGTCCACAGCCTAGGGGTTGGAAACCTCAGGATTGAAGTACTAACCCCTAGTACCATAGAATATCACCTTTTTGGAGATAGGGTCTACAGAGGTAATCCAGTTAAAATGAAGTTGTTAGGGTGGGCCCTAATCCAGTATGACTGGTGTGTGTATTAAAAGGGGAAGTTTGGACATAGAGACACACAAACAGGGAGAATACCATGTGATACTAGAGACAGCCATCTGCAAGCCAAGGAGAGAGAGCTGGAACGGATCCTTCCCTCATAACCCTCAGAAGGAACCAACTCTACCAACAGCTTGATTTTGAGCTTCTAGCTTCCAGAACTGTGGGACAATAACTTTCTATTTTTAAAGCTACTAGGCTTTTGGTATGTTGTTGCAGCAGCCCTGGGAAAGTAATACACACTCCTAGGTATTTCCCCAATAAAAAAAGAATGCATAAATGAATGTTCATAGCAGCTTTATTTGCAGTAGCCAAAAATCTGAACACAACCCAAATGTCCATCAAATCATGGTGTATTATTACTATTATTATTTTTTGAGACAGGGTCCCATTTAAAGCTGAATAGTATTATATCATTCAAAATATAACAAAATTTGCTGGACAGTGATACCCAATTGTAGTCCTAGCTACTCAGGAGGCTGGGGCGGGAGCATCACTTGAGGCCGGGAATTTGAATCCAGCCAGGGCAACATATTGAGACCCTCATCTCTTTAAAAATTAATTAATTAAAAAATTTTAAATTAAAATGGCAGAAATTTTAAAATGCATTAGAAATGTTAGAAAGTAAAGTTGAGAGAATCTACCAGAAAATAAAATAAAAAGTCAAGTAGATAAAAATGGAGAGACAAAGAAGAAAATTAGTGGATCAATCCCAGAGACGCTATACCAAATAACAGAAATTCTAAAAGGAAAGAACAGAAATCGGAGGGGAGGAAATTGTCAAGTAAGTAGAAAAAGCGTTCCAAACCGGAAGAAACTGAGTTCCTAGATTGCAAGTACCAGTTCAATAAATGAAAAAGGAACCATGATTAGTGGTTTGCATTTTTAGAAACTAAAGAAATAAAAGATCCTAAAGGTTACATCAAAAACATTGGGACTTAGAATGATATCAAACTTCTATATAGCAACTCTGGAGCCAGAAGACAGTGGAGCATCACCTTCAAAATTTTGAAGGGAAACATGTTTTCTGACTTCAACTTCTATATTTAATTAAGTATATAGGTAAAAAAGATTTCTGTGTCAGTTATATGCGTGGATAAAACACAAGGACATTTCAGTCATTCAAGGTCTCAGAAAACTCACCTTCCATATACCTGTTATCAGGAAATCGCTGGAATATATGCCACCTAAACCGGAGAGTAAACCATAAACGAGACAAAGGATCTGAGAAACAGATGCTCCGATATAGGAGAGGGAGGAGGCAATTGCAGACATGAATCCCTGGCAAGATGTCAGCGATTTAGCAGCCTGGAAAGCAAACAATCACGACTGGAACAGGAAAAACCCCTGAGGAATGTTTCCAAGGCTGGAATGAAACTGATAGATTACCTGAAGTGTTTGAATTGATTAAGAGGAGATTTAGAGCTCTGTTGGAGAGTTTGAGGACGAATTAATGAAAAACACATAACAAATACTAAGCCAAAAAAAAATGCGGAAAGAGAAAATAAAGAATAAGAAAAGGAAATAGTAATTGTTAGTTCCAGGGAAACCAGACATGATACAAGAAAGGAAATTTAATTACACCATTCCATATGGTTCAGCTGTACATATGATTTACTTCATAATATTACTGTTAGTGCTGAATATTGATTTGAACAGAAGTGATAACTTACATTGGGAGGATGGGAGGAAGGATGGAGGTTATGTGTTATGGGGGGAGGGGCAGGGTGGTGAGCGCTGCTTTTGTTTATAAGCCTATGGTATTATTTGACTTTAAAATCACATGTATGTATTACTTAACATTTAAATATTTATCAGATTAATAATAAGAACATGTAAGCAGTGGGGTATAGTTTATTCTCTTAAGAATTTGGGTAGTAAAGGGAAGGGTAAAAACAGTATATTTGGGAAATATCATAGGCCAAAAATAATTTTTCAGAATAGGAGAGATTATAAAATATGTGCAGATCGAGGGGATGTATTTATTGGAAAGGAAGAAAGAATAAGTGCAGGAAAAAGAGGGGGTCCTTAGATAATAAGGTCCCAGAAGCAGTGTAGTGTAGTTTAGGAATTTAGAATACAAGTGATGAGGTCAGCCTTGCAAAGCAATAGAAAGGAGGGAAAGTTATTGGAGATAAAGGTTTATAATAATAGTCACGAGAAGAATAAAGGAGGGGGCTGGGCATGGTGGCTCACACCTGTACTCTCAGCAACTTGGGAGGCCAAGGCAGGAGGATCACTCGAGGCCCAGCATTCAAGACCAGTCTGGGCAACAGAATAAGACCCTGCCCTGTCTCTACAAAAAATAAAAAATTAGCCAAGCATGCACCTGTAGTCCCAGCTACTCAGGAGGCTGAGGCAGGAGGATTGCTTGAGCCCAGGAGTTTGAGGTTAGAGTGAGCTATGATTGTGCCACTGCACTCCAGCTTGGGTGACAGAGCAAGACCCTGTCTCTAAAAAATAAATGAAATAAAAAGAATAAGAGAAGGGCCTTGTGTGAGATAGGCTCTCAAGGTAATCTTAGGCATTGCCATCTTCTGAGGGATACACTAGGGTGGATGCCTAACAGGTAAGTTTGGTGTCTTTGAGGAGACTGGAAAAGGTACTGTATCAATGAGTGAGGAATGTGGTCGGGTAGGTCATTCATTCAGTCCTTCAGCCCAGTGCTTAGCGCATAGATGGCATTAGGAAAGTGTGGTGAATGAATGAATGACAAGGGAGGAGAGCTGTGTTCTGTTCTGGGATAGGCAGACAAAGATCACATGATTTCCCTCCCAGGCTCACCACCACGGGGAAAGAGGTGTACAAAGGGTCCCAGCTGCCGGCAGGCATTGCAGGATAGATGTGGAGGAGGGCCTGGGAGGGTCAGAGAAGAGATGCTACAAGGGATCAGAAGATGCTTCCTAGAGAAAGTAACTTTGGAACCAGTCTTCGAAGGTTGAATAGAAGTTCACCGCAAAGACAGGATGTGGAAGGGCCTTCTAGGCAGAAGTTCTGAAATGTGAGCCTGAGTGGAAGTTAATTGACATGCATTTGGAAAGGACCTGTGTTGTCACTTTCTCTGTAGTCCAGGAGCAGAAGAGAAAAAGGTAAGGGATTGGCAAGGCAGGCATGTCCTGAGAGCAAATGGGGCGGTGAACAATCTAGGAGAGTAGGGACAAAAATCAGTGGTCCACCTGTCAGGTGAGGGTGTGAATGGACTCTAGGGAAAGAAAACCCTGGAACTAGAAGTTACAACAAGGAACCCTTACAGGTTCAAACAGAGGAGGCAGTCAAGAGGCGATTGTGGTCAGAATGGGATTTCAGAATCCGTGGATCTCAGCGTGGGGCAGTATAGATTGGTGGTGAGGCCATGAGCCTCTGTCCACCATTTCCCAGCTGAAGGAGGAAGAAGATGGACCAGCTGTCTAGGATAGGTCTAGAGAGAATCCAATTCCTTTAGGCTCAGGGAAGTGCCTTTCCTTTGTTGTGTCATTGCCTTCTCATACTGTGTTGTAATTGACTAGTTTTTGTTTGACTTTCTCACTAGTCTGTAAGTTTTTTGAGGGCAGAGACTGTCTTCACCATTTTATCAGCATAGCACCACATATTAATGAATGACAGTTGAGAAAGGTGAGGATATGCTGTAAATTTTGCAAATATAAATCCCCCACTGCTAAATTTGACTGGCTAAAAAAAAAAAAATTTGCGAATGTAAATATAGAAACTCCTGAAAATGAGTCAAGGGGGAGGAATGATTAAGTCCAAGGGCACAAGACATTTGTAGAAGAGAGAAATAAGCCTGCCAAGGGATTGGAAGGGGACTTGAGAAAAACAAGATGTTGCAATAAGGAGCAGTGATCTTTCTGGATGGTTTTTATTGCCTTCCGAGTTGGTGGAGAGTGGGAAAAGGTATGAACCCCAGGGTTTTATTTGGGTTTCCTTATTGTGTGTATGTATGTTATTGTTGTCTGTCATCTAGATTATTAGGTCCTATAAGAAATAGACTGTATTTTCCTAAGTTGGAAATAGTCCCATTTATCTCGTTGGGGTTTTTTTCTTTTCTTTTTTTAAGAGATGGGGTCTAGCTTGTTGCCCAGGCTAGAGTGCAGTGGCACAATCATGGCACACTGTAGCCTCGAATTCCTGGGCTCAAATGAGCCTCCTGCCTCACCCTCCTGAGTAACTGGGACTACAGGCTCATGCCACCATGGCTAGATAATTTTTCTTATTTTTTGTAGAGACAGGGTCTCACCGTGTTGCCCAGGTTGGTCTCGAACTCCTGTGCTCAAGTGATCCTGTTACTCAGCCTCCCAAAGTGCTGAAATTACAAGCGTGAGCCACCACACCCAGCCTCCATCTATTTCTTTGAATGCATCAGTTTCATTTTTAAAATTACAACTTTCGAAGGAGTGTTCCTAGGACTGAGAAACAATCCCATTTGTAGAGGTAGTCCTATCTCTGTCACTTACCTTCCTTTATTGACCAATTAACCATCTTGAACAGTAAAATACCTCTTTTTTCCTTTGAAAATTTATATAAACCATACATATTTAATACACACACACACACACAATTAAAGAAATAATTATGAAGAAGACACTCACATACATACTGCATAGGCCAAGAAATAGAACATAATCATGCCCCACAACCCCTGTCTGATTGAATCCCCTCCTTCCCTACAACAGTCACTACTTAAATTTTGTATTAGTCATTCCCTTTTCTTTATAGTTTTGTTTTTTTAAGAGATAGGGTCTTACTGTGTTGCCCAGGCAGGACTCAAACTCCTGGGCTCAAGAGATCCTCCTGCCTCAGCCTCCCTTGTAGCTGGGACTTTAGGCATGTGCCACTGTGCCCAGCCTTTTCTTTATATATTTTTAAAAAAGCATGTATGTACATATATATGTCTGTATAAACACACATATATGTGGTTAAAAATGTATGTCCTTGAACTTTATATTAATGGAATCATACCATATATGTATTGTTTTGTGACTTGCTTCTTTCACATGATATTACGTTTTTATAACTTACCCAGGTTGAGGTATGTATGTAGCTGTAATTCATTCATTATTATGCAGTATAGCATTCTATTGTCTGAAAACACCATAGCCTATTTATGTATTTTACTATCAATGGATGTCTTCTTTTGTAATTTTTTCTGTTAAAAATAATACTACTATAAATATTTTTGTATATGTACAAAGGTTTCTCTAAGACATATACCTAGAAGTATAATTACTAGTTTGTACAGTAAATACAAAGCAGTTATACCAATTTACTCTCCCACTAGAAATGCATGAGAATTGCTGTTGCTGTGTACTTTTGCCAACACTTGGTATTGCCTGACTTTTTAAATTTTTTTTCTCAACTGGGCATCATTTTTATTTGAGCGAAGTAATATTGCAGTGTTACTTATGAAAGTAAAGAATGTGCTCATAGCCAGCAAGCTGATGAAATTGTTTTTTTAAGTTATGTTTATAGACACAGGGGGTGTAAGTGCAGTTTTGTTGCATGGATATGTTGCATAGTGGTGAAGTCTGGGCTTTTTGTGTAATCATCAGCCGACTAGTGTACTTAGTGCCCTTTAGGTAGTTTCTCATCCCACTTCCCCTTCCCACTCTCCTACCCTCCCGCCTTTCTGAGTCTCCAGTGTCTGTCATTCCCCTTTCTCTGTCCATGTGTACATATTATTTAGCTCCCACTTATAAGTGAGAACATGCAGTATTTGACTGTTTCTGAGTTATTTCACTTAAGATGATGGCCTCCAGTTCCATCCATGTTTCTGCAAAAGACACAATTTCATTTTTTTTATGGCTGAGTAATATGCCATGGAATATATATACACTGCATTTTCTTTATGCAGTCATATATTGATGGACATTTAGGTTGATTCCCTATCTTTGCTATTGCAAATAGTGCTACAATAAAATATGAGAGCAAATATCTTTCTGATATGATTTTCGCTAGATCAAATGGTAGATCTCTTTTTAGTTCTTTGAGAAATCTCCCTACTGTTTTCCATAGAGATTGCACTAATTTACATTCTCACCAACAGTATATAAGCGTTCCCTTTTCTCCACATCCTCTCCAATATCGATTGTTTGTTTTTGTTTTTTTTACTTTTTAATAATGATTACCTGATTTTTTTTTTCTTTTTTTTTTAGATAGAGTCTCACTCTGTTGCCCTGGCTAGAGTGCTGTGGTGTCAGCCTAGCTCACAGCAACCTCAAACTCCTGGGCTCTAGCAATCCTACTGCCTCAGCCTCCCGAGTAGCTGAGACTACGGAAATGTGCCACCATGCCCAGCTAATTTTTTCTATATATTTTTAGTTCTCCAGCTAATTTCTTTCTATTTTTTTAGTAGAGACGGGGTCTCACTTTTGCTCAGGCTGGTCTCGAACTCCTGAGCTCAAATGATCCACCTGCCTCAGCCTCCCAGAGTGCTAGGATTACAGGCATGAGCCACCGCACCCGGCCCTGATGTCTTAATTTTATTTTTTATTTTTTAAATTTTTTTGTAGAGATGGGGTCTTGCTATTTTGCCCAGGCTGATCTCAAACTCCTGGCCTCAAGAGATCCTCCTGCCTTGGCCTCCTGAAGTGCTGGGATTACAGGAGTGAGCTACCAGGCCTGGCCCTGACTTTAATTTTAGCCAACATGGTAGTTGTGAAATGGTATCAATTTGTGGTTTAAATTTGCATTTTCTCGACTGGCATGAGATTGAACATCTTTTCATATGTTTAGGAACCATTTATGTGTTCTCTTTGGTGAAATTCCTACTCAGTTATTTTGCAGATTTTTCAAGTAGGTTGGCTTTTCTCATTGATTCATAGCTGTTCTTTTATATTCTGGATGCTAATCCTTTGTCACTGTTATGTGAGTTGCAGATCAACATGCCTCCTTTTTCATTCTGCAAATCTGGTCAGTCAAGGAGAAGTGACTTAAGCAAACCTGGAGATTGAAAGCCATTGGCCCAAGCTTCTGTTCTAGGCACTGTAGTGAAATGGCCTTGTGGTTGTGCACAGGGCAGGTCCTGGTACTTGGAGTGAATGCATCCCAGTAACTGACTGCTGCTGACCTGTGGTGCTTGCCTTTGCAGGTGGAACAGGAGGATTTTGTAATGGAAGGGCATGGCAAGACTCCACCTCCTGGTGAAGAAAGCAAACAGTGAGTCACAGTTTATTTTAAAAGGATCGGATTACAGATCATTGGAAGCACGTTGGTTAAACTTGCTGAGAGCTTGTTTGCTGGGATGTATACGTTGTAGACATTGTGGAACTCACCAGTTGCTTTGGTGGCTGTTAATGCATTGCTCTATTTATAGACTGACTAACTGGCGGGACAAGAAAGTTGGCTTTGTAGTTTTTCACGCTTGACTAATCAAAATTTATGTTATGCTTTAGCAAAAGGCTTTAAGGCTCAGTATGTTCCAAATTGAACTAATTCAGTTTGGTTGATTTCCAAAGAAAGTGTAAAATGGTACATCCTTTTCTTAGCAATGTCTTTATGAAGTGAACTAAATTAATAGACTATTTCCCGGCAATCCAAGTTTGAATTTATTTGAATTGTACTTCCTGAAATTCTATTCCATTTGGTTATTTACACTTCTGATCTCTGTTTAAATAAATTGTTTCTCTAAAGGAACAAAAATTATAAATAATGTAACTTAGCCAACATTCTAAATAATTCAGGATCTCTTCCCTGACTTCTTAAGGGGTGATTGGTTTTAAACCTGAAGTTGAGAATCTGCTGGGTAGCTTTTTGGTAGCAGTGAGTAGATTTTTTTTTTACTTCTGTCACAGGATTTGAAAAATTGAGTTGCAGAGCAGACTGGTTTTCATATGCCCTTTTAAAGGAAAAACAGTTAAGACCGGCTTAAAGTATCAACATAACTACTATTTTTTATTCAGACATTAGTCTCCTAAATTGAATAAACCAGTGATTCATAGAATTTACCAAAAATCTGTAGAGAGAAACTCTTCTCGCTTATCCCTTTTCTTTCCTAGAAAATAGTTTAATTTTGGTCTGTCTTAAGAAAATTATGTCTCTGAAACCCGTAGGAATCAATTATGCAGAATGGACTGTGCTGCCACCAGGCCCGGTTGATTAAAGGAGACCGGCTCTTGTCTTGTATTTGTTGTGAATGGAAACCAGGATATTTTCACAGCTGGGTTAATTTGTTAACCAGGCAGTTTTAAATATAGCTTACAATATAAATCTTAACTTTGCTGTATTCTGTCAAACGTACTTATATTGTGCATGGGCTGATGGAATCAATTCATTTTTAGCGAATTATAATGCCAGACATCTAGTCCCTACGGGATGACAGGAGAAAGACTTCAGGTACTTTTGTCTGTGTCTCTCTCGTACTCCCTCACCCCTGTACTCTGATCAAGGGTCTTATAATATAAAAATCATACCTCCCATTTGTCAAGGATTTTCTGTGCCTCAGGTACTTTGCTTAAATGTTTTTAACCTGTCATTTCCACTCATTACAGCTTATCAGCTCCATTTCACCCAGAGATCAGGGTAGGTAACTCACCCGTGGTAACACAGCTTGAAATGGAATTTAGATTGGAACCCAGATCTTACTGACTTTAAAGTGTTTTATACTATTATTCTCTCAAATCCTTTGCCATCCTTGGGTGCTGTGTTCCTTGAAAAATACTGTGGTTAGCAAAACTGTAGTTGTCAAAATCAAAGTGTCATGAATAAGAGGGAGTTAGGGGAAACAGTGAAAACGGCATTAAGCCTATTTGTAAAACACAGATGGAAGTTCTGTTCTCTAGAGGGTGTCCGTTTCCCAAACAAACCAGTCTTTTTACCTCTAAAAACCTGCTCTAGTGGCCCCTATCCTGCATCAACTTCTTTAGGTATTCAGGAAACGCTGGGGCAGATTCTCTCACAAGGTTTATGTTATACAAACTGTGCTTTCAGAGAGTTTCCGACGGCCCCAGCAGACTAGAAATGTCACGTGTAGGTAGTGTCCCTACCATTTGTCCTTACTGTTCTTTCATAGGTCCCATACTGCCTAGCCTTTTCACGGATGGATTCTGTTCTGTTTTGGGTTTTTTCTGGACCTGGTCTGCTACCACAAACTGAAGTGATAAAGCAGGAACCAGTCCTCTCACTAGGTAGATCTGCCCACCTCTTCTGTGAGAATGGGGAGCAAAGACACTGTTCTTTTGTTTGAGGCAACGACAATAAAAATATTTACAAAAAAAAATTTTTCAGAACTACAGTTGACAAATGATTACTATACTTTATAAGCATGATTGAATCAGGATAGGAGATCTAGGAACTGAATTTTTTTTTTTTAATTAGAAAAGTAATACATGCTTGTCATGAAACATTCAAACACTCCTTCCCCTCCTAATCTTCCTCAACATTTTCTGTACATTTTAAAACAACTAAATAGACTTTTTTCCCAACATGATTGTGAGATTTGCTTTTGTAATTTCACATCTTTCACCACCTATTTCATTCTTTTAAACATCTGTGAAACATTCTATTGAATGGATGTACTATAGTCATTGTTTTCTAATAGATATTTTGGTGGCCTTCACTTCTTTGATTATTATAAATAATATTTTATTGAAAATCCTTATTCTTGGCCGGGCACGGTGGCTCAAGCCTGTAATCCTAGCACTCTGGGAGGCTGAGGTGGGCGGATCATTCTGAGCTCAGGAGTTCGAGACCAGCCTGAGCAAGAGCGAGACCCCATCTCTACCAAAAATAAAAAGAAAATTAATTGGACAGCTAAAAATATATAGAGAAAAAATTAGCCGGGCATGGTGGCACATGCCTGTAGTCCCAGCCAGTCGGGAGGCTGAGACAGTAGGATTGCTCGAGCCCAGGAGTTCGAGGTTGCTGTGAGCTAGGC
>RJWJ010036534.1:0-16034 GCA_004363605.1 Indri indri | reverse complement strand
CAGGGGTGCCTTCCCCAGGTCACCAGCTGTAACCGGAAGAGGGAACAGATACTAGGCAGCCAAAAAACATCCAGTGTCTACTCTGTCATCACCACGGGAAATCTAGAGCTCTCTCCATCTCCAAGGATTCTCCTGATGGTCACTTCTTGCTCACAACTTCTCCCATGTCTTTTCCTGTCACCCTTGATGGTTTCCTCAACAGTCCTAAGGCTGCAGTTCTGTGTCTAGCCTGAGTCACCCCAGACACAGACACAGCCCCCTCCTTTATTACCCAAAGCACCCCTAATTTAAGGTGTTGTTGTGCATAATCCACTTTTACTGATGTTTCAGGCCTGAGGTGGGTTTGGAATCACAGCATAGAGTAGGAAGCCACAGAAACTAAAATCCCAAATATCACTTACTGCCCATCTTGTGAGCTCTCTGATGCCACAATGCTGTGGTTGGCTTCCTCCCAACCCAGCCCCTTCTCCTGTTTCTGGTATCATCCTCCCATCTCAAGGTCCCTATCACATGTTTCTCAGGTACCAGGTGGAAATCAGCATTACAATGATTTTATTACGCAGAGCAATTTAGTTCTTTACCTTCAACTCTATTCCAAATTGTGCTTTGGCCTTTGGCTTTATAACCAAAAAGACTGCTAAAGTATTTTCCTAAACCACAGTAACGAGCCACTTCTTTCCTAAGTTTAAATCGGTATCTCCCAATGTATATGAAAACCACAATGAGATTACCACTTCATACCCATTAGGATGGCTATAATTTTTTTTTAAATGGAAAATAACAAGTGTTGGCAAGGATGTGGAAAAATTGGAACCCTCATGCATTGATGGTAGAAGTATAAAGTGATGCCCTTGCTGTGGAAAACAGTTTGGTGGCTTCTCAAAAGGTTAAACATAGAATTAATACATGACCCAGCAATTCCACTCCCAGGTGTATATCCAAAAGAATTGAAAACAGGGACTCAGACAGATATTTGTATACCCATGTTCGTTGTAACATTAGTCACAATAGCCAAAAGGCAGAAACAACCCAAGTGTCCATCAGCAGATAAATGGATACACAAAATATTAATATGTATGTACATATAATAGCATATTTCATTCACAAAAAGGAATGAAAGTTTGACATGTGCAACAACATGAATGGACCTTGAAAACATTACACTTAGTGAAGTGAAATAAACCAAACACAGGAGAACAAACATTACAAGATTCCACTTATATGAATGATCGAATTCACAGAGACAAGGTGGAATAGAGGGTACCAGAGGTTGGGGGTAGGGAGGAAGGGAGAAGTGTTGTTTAATAAGTACAGAGGTTTTCTTGGGGATAATGAAAAAGTTTGGGGTATAGATAATGGTGATGGTTATACAGCTTGTCAATGTATTAATTATATACTTACACATGGGTAAGATAATAAATATTATGTACCTATTTTACCACAATATTAATTAGTTAATTGGCACCTCCCCCAAAATTCATTTTTGCTTTTGTTAATGTTTCTGTACAGAAACTACAAATATAAGTATATCACTTAAATGTAGTGACCTGGATATGCATAAATAAGTACTTAAGTTTATGATCATGCAAGTATTCATTACACAAGCATTTATTGAACACCTACTGTTTGCAAAGCATACTCAATGTTAAAACCTGGGGGAAGAAGGGTACACATATGAATGAGTTTCAGATTTGGCTTTGAAAGTAAGTTTGCTGATTTAGCAATTAAAAATACAGGATGCCGGCCGGGCGTGGTGGCTCACGCCTGTAATCCTAGCACTCTGGGAGGCCGAGGCGGGCGGATTGTTTGAGCTCAAGAGTTCGAGACTAGCCTGAGCAAGAGCGAGACCCCGTCTCTACTAAAAATTAGAAAGAAATTAACTGTACAACTAAAAATATATAGAAAAAATTAGCTGGGCATGGTGGTGCATGCCTGTAGTCCCAGCTACTTGGGAGTCTGAGGGAGAAGGATCCTTTCAGCCCAGGAGTCCGAGGTTCCTGTGAGCTAGGCTGACGCCACGGCACTCTAGCCTGGGCAAAAGAGTGAGACTCTGTCTCAAACAAACAAACAAAAAAATACAGGATGCCCAATGACATTTGAATTTCAAATAAACAACAAATATGATACCCCATGCCATATTTGGAATGGAGTTTTACTAAATATTAGTTTATCTGAAATTCAGATTTAACTGGGTGTCCCACAACCCTGATGGAAAGTTTACAGCTCAATTAGGGAGATAAGAGACATTCAGAAATCACCAGAAGGCAAAGTACAATGAGGCAGGCATCAAAAGGTCAAGGGCTGTGAATATTTGGTGGTAGAAATTATTATATTTAATTATGAATGGTCTACTACTTTAAGAATGCGCAAATATACGTGAAGTTAGTAAGTGGAGAAAACAAGCCATTTTTCATATTTTTATTGTTTTTCTTTCTCCCTCAACCCTTTTGGACAAACATGTTTCTCTGTTACTTACCTAACATGATTGCTCCACATCCACTCAATAAATTTTTAGGACACTACTCTGTTTCAGGCACTCTTCCAGCACCAGGGACAGAGTGGTGAACCAGACATTGTCCCTGCCTTTATGGAGTTCACAGGTAAGTGGGGGAGACAGACGACAATTGAAAAAATGAAAGAACGAAAAACAGATAGTGATGAGAACTCTACAGAAGGGAAGACAAGGGATGTGAAGATAAATGGTTGCAGAGGCTGCTTTGAGGGATCAAGAAAGGACACTTCCAGACTGAGGCCTCAGTAGTGTCTTGCAGAGGCCTGCCATGTACAGTTCTCAAAGAAGAGCACTGAAGGCAAAAAGGACAGCAAAAATTAATACAGTAAAAATCCTGAAGCAGGAAAAGAAAGACGATCAGAGTGCCTGTAGTGTAATTACATATAACACGCTCTCTTTAAACAATTGCTTATCATCCTCGCATTTCTTTTGCTCGTCCTTTTATTGAAGGAATTTCGAATGGGAAATAGTTAAATGATGGGCGGCAGAAGAAAGAAGATGAAGCTAGACACTTCCACAATCCACGAGCTATTAGACTGCATGATTTCTAGGGTTCGTTCCAAACCCATTCTTCTGAGACACATTAACCAGAAAAATAATATTAATAGCCAACATCTAGATCGCTTACAGTGTGTGATGTCGGTTACATGCATTATCTCATTCAATCTTCTGACAACTCAGAAGTCAATTCTCTTATTATCATCCCATCTCCATTTTCTAGATGCAGACACTGAGGCTCAAAGAGGCGATGTGGCGGGCAGCAAGAGTGGGACCGGAAGCCTTGTCACTATGCTCTACTACCTCCTTCTACTTTTACAGACATCATGTACCCACCATTATTAGCAAGAACCGATTGGCCCACCTGGAATAATCTCTAAGAGAAGGTAATGAGTCAGGGCCCTGATCTTATCTAAAGAGAAGCTTTCTCCTTCCTTCCTTTCTGGCAGAGGTTCTTTTCATGCCCTACATTCCACCAGTTCCTAGGGCCAGATCTCTACAAAGAAAATCCTACAACTTTATGGGACTATGCCTCCCCAATGCCTAACCTCAGCACCCTGTTGTTATTATTATTTTTCTTTATAGCATCTATCACAATTTTGAATTATATAATTTTCTGTGTGGCTGTTTGTTGAATATCTGTCTTCCTAATTACACTGGAAGTTATTATTATATGAGGAAAAGGGAGCAGTAGGCAGTTAACTTTTTTTAATAAAATGAAGACACTCCCCTTCAGGACCTCATGAGTTTGGGCACAACCATCCAGAGCTGACAGAACGTTGTCCATGTCCTCTTTGAATTGTACATCCATGGTCAGGTAGTTATTACTACAAATCAAGCCTTAACAATGAAGTGAGGCAGCGTGTGAGGTCATAAAGCCTCCAGATTCAGAATTATACTTGGGTCAAATTCCAGCGCTGCCACTTACTGTGTATACCACTGGGCCAAACACTTAACTAAGCTCAGTTTCCTCATTTATTCAGCAAACATTCATTGAACATAATATGCTACTCCGCTAGTCTCTGGGACAGAGCAGTGAACAAGAACAAAATCGCCACCCTCATGAACTTTACATTCCAGTGAGGGGGTACTAAGAAGACTACAAAATGTACGTTAAACGTATGAGGTAAATGGCAATGAGTCTAACGGGCACGGGGGCAGGATAAAAGAGAGAATGAGGATAGGGGCTGGGTACATTGAGGGAGAAGGAGGATTGCAATTTTAGAAAAGGATGCCTAGGTAAGGGCTCCCTGAGAAGTTGGCATTTGTAAAATGGGCACACAGTGTCTATTTCTCAGGCTTATAGTGGAAATTTAAGAAAATGCAGGGATTCGTAAAAAGCCTTCGACGGGTCCAAAGTGGATCTATGTGATCTCTAGAGAGGCCCAAAAGATGGGGTAACGTTGGTCATAGCGGAACGATAATCACGGCGGAACGTTGCTCCGGACGGAACATTGATCACGGCGGAAAGTTCGTCCGGTAGGAAACATTACTTACGAGGGAACGTTAATGCGGGACGAACCTTGGGCAGGGGCGGAACTTCAGCCGGGGTGCACGGTTACCCTGCCAACGGCGGGCGCCCCGCGGGCGGAGGCAGCGACGGAAGGCGGGCACGGGTGGTGATAGGGGCGGGGCTTGCGGCGGAAGTGTCTTTTCCGCCACTACTGGCTGGGAAGATGCTGCGTCCATTGTTAAGGTGTCTGTGCCTCGGCCTGTGTAGCCTGCTGATAGGGCTGGCGGAGGCCCCGAACCCCATGGATCCGTTCAAGTGGATCCGGCCGTACGCAGTGCTGCGTGGACAGAACCTGGGTGAGCAGCCGCGGGCTGGCGGGACGTGTGTGGGGCCTGCGTTTCCGCCGCTCTGCGCAGCCGGGGCCTGCCACGCGCGGGGCGGACGGGGGTTGGTGGGGTATGCGTGAGGGCTGGGGGTGCAGGTGGGGCCTCTCATGGAGCCCCGCGACTCCCTCTCCGAAGGCCTGGGGCAGAAGGCCTGAGCTTTACCCCCCAGCACAAGGGATGGGACCCAGTAGGCTCTCGATAGGTGCTGGTTGCGCGTGAATGAACTGGGATCGGGAGACCTAGGTCTCAGTCTGGGTCCCCTCCTCTCTGGCTTTGTGGGGTCACGCTAGGGCAACAAGGCGCATCATATACCCCACTCTCTCTTCTTCCCTAAAGCAGCCAGTATTCATAGTAATAACGTTAATTGACAGTTGTTGAGCATTTCTTATATGCAATGTGTTGGGCTTTTTATACGCGAATGCATTTGAGCCCCGCAGTTACTTAGTGAGAAAGGTATGGTGTTCCAACCCTATTTTACAGATGAGAAAAATGAAGCTCAGAGTGGGGAAGTTATTTGCCCAAGGTTACACAGCTAGGAAGGGGTGGGAGCCAGTACCAGAACCTAGGTTTTGTGGGGCTTGAAAGATAGTTTTGAGAGAATCTCAACACACACGCACGCACGCACACGCATGCATACATACGTGTGCCCCTACTTTGGAAGGAACCCTGAAGCTTGAAGCTTGAAGAACTTCACAGTAAATATGCCTCTTGTCAAAGTCCTCCCTTCCCGCTGTAACTCATGAGTACATCCATGTATCTACAAAGTGGTCATGTAGTATTTCTGGATTATCTTGACTCTGCACGAACTCAGTGTCAGTATTGACCACTCATTGTGTTCAGTTTTCATTCATTATCCCACTTGATCCTTTAGAACAGGGTTTCTCAACTTGGATTCTACTAACCTGTTGGATAAATGATTCTTTTTCAGGAGGTGGGGGGGGGGCGGTATCCAGAGCATTGTAAGATGTTTAGCACCATCCTCAGCCTTTACCGTCTAGATGTCAGTAGCACCCCACAGCCCCAGTCGAGATAATCAGAATGTCTCCAGATACTGCCGAATGTCCACTGGGGGCAAAATTCCCCTGGTTGAGAACCGCTGCTGTAGAACAGTACTACTCAAAGGGTGGTCTGCAAACTATTAATATTTGTTATCTGCAAAGAGATGGCTGCAGAAATTGAGAGTAAAGGTTTTGAAACTTAACAAATTGACTTTGTTGCAACATTCAAGCAAGTAGAGACCAGTTCTAGGTGTCCCTGGACTGGAATGCTTTGCAGGTGAAGGGAGCTGGTTATTAGTCACACACAGTAGGACTATGTAGTGGTCTGGGGCAGACTAGAAATTATAAAAACTAGTCCTTTACCACATAGTTTGAGCAACACTGCCCTAGACAATCCTGTGCAGTGGGCATTTTTTTGTCTCTATTTTTATAGAAGAAGAAACAGACACACAGAGGTGGGGTGACTTAAGTGTGGTCACATAGCCTGTAAATGCACATGGGAGCCCAAAGGGTCTAACCCCAAACCCTAAATTCTTGACTCCTGTGCTGGGCTGCTTGTCTTGGTCATAATAATGGTTGTCATTTATCATGCGCTTGTTACTGTGTTGAGCACTTCTGAAGGTTAACATATTTAGGCCTTGTTAGGTGAGTTTCATTTGTCCCATTTTATGGATGCAGAAAATGAGGCTTAATGATAGGAAGTAACTATCAGGATAGACTGAACTAGTCTTTTTAGGTCCTGTCTGGGCCTGCCATTCAGGCAGCTGACACTACATGCAAAGTACAGGAAGGGGTAAAAAGACTGAGTGGAAGAATTTGTCAAGGCCCAGATGGATAGCGATCCAAATGGATATTGTGTACCTAACAACTCATGGTTTTAAGCTCTTTTTTTATTTTTTTTAAAGCAGATTTCCAGTCCCCTGCATTCTTACTTTGGGAGTTTTAATTTTTTTAAAGCCCTTCCAAAATGCAAAATACAAGAAAATGGCTTAATTGGAATAAGACAACCATAAGTCCAATTGTAGTAAGAACATTAGAAACTCAGAATTCAGGACTTTGGAAAATTAGGGCAGGTATTTAGTCAACAAGGGCTATTTTGAGACATTGACATTTAGCTCATGTAAGTCATAGATTTTGTTTAACAAAGACCTTAAAATTACTTCTGGCCTTCTGGAGTTATGACACACTGCCTTTATCACCTTTTCCTTCCTTCCTCTCCCCGCCCCCCCTAGTCACCAAAAAAAAGATGATCTTTCTCTGTAGTCTTTAAATAATAACTGGGTAAGGGGGTCACAGATACTCCAGAATTACTGATTTAAATAAAATTATGGTCAAATCTTGTTTTTTTCAGAGGGATAGTAATCAGACTAGGGAACAACCATGGTTAGGCCCCAGCTGGAACCTGGGATGGGTCCACAGAACTTAAAAGCACTTATAAATGTGCATTTGCTCGTTAAAGGTAACATCATTTTGAGTGCTTCTCAAGATCTCTAAGCTAGTCACAGAAACAAGATTGTACATCACCGCTGCTATTGAATAAATCTAACAGATTGCTGGTTGTGTTAGCAGTTTAAAGCCAAGGTCCCTATCATCCTGTACCGCCAGCGCTCAACTTGACAAATCAGTTGTAGGTTCCATTTCTCACCTAAGCACCTTGAAAATTTTAGATGTGAAATTAACTCCCCAAAGCATAATAGGTTTGTGAAGTTAGTTCATTGCTTCTTTGGTCAGAAGATCTTTGTTAAGAGTCATCTAGGGACTAATTGAATCTGCAGTTTTTATTCATGGCTTTAAAGGTGTACTTGGGCTCCCTGCTCCTGTCCTTGTCCCCCTGTAATTGGATGGTTCTCCACACAGCAGCCGGAGGGAACATTTTCCCAGCTAAATCAGATGATGTCACTCTTTGCCCACAGCCCTCTGATGCCTTCTCTTTAAACTTGTAATAAAATCCATATTTCCTTCATGGTCATCAAGGCCCTGCATGAACGCTCCAGCCTTCCTGTCTGGCTTCCTTCCCCGCTCGCCTCCTTTCTGTTCACTGAGCGTGCCAGATTTGTTTCTGGCCTCAAGGCCCTTCCTTTGATGATTCTTGGGCTGTGCCCTCCCCCTGCGGAGGGTCACACGGCCAGATCCTTCCTCTTAGAGGGTCTCAGCTCCTCAGATGTTTGCTCCACTGCCCTGCCTCCTGTTGCCCACCCCTCCCCTCCCCCAGCGCATTACCGTTTTCTTCATGGCACATCAAGCTGTGTGAAATGCTCTTATTTGTTTACATTTCTCTCCCCCACATACATGGAGACAACTCAAGAAAGGGTCTGTTCACTGCTCTTTGCCCAGCACCCAACACAGTGCCTGGCAGAAAGTGGCATTTGGTAAACCACTGGGCAGTGAATGGATGAATTACAGAACCTGAAGCTGCCATCAGGAGGTAACCCGTTTTTCCCTTTGCAGTGTTGTTGGGAACCATTTTCAGCATCCTGCTGGTGACCGTCATCCTTATGGCATTTTGTGTCTACAAGCCCATTCGGCGTCGGTGACAGCCAAGCAAACAAGTTCTTCCATGAGTACTTGGGAGCGGGAGAAGCTGTGTTGCACACGGGCCAGTGGAGAAGTTGGAATCAGAACTTTCCTACTTGGAAATGGCCTTCGGTCTGGACAGTTGGTAAATACTAAATGATTTAGAAGAAACATCTATTAGCAATTATTTTTTTCCTAACACTATAATGTAAATATCGGCCACTGAGTCCACCTGTTTCTTTTTTTTAATCTGGCTGTGCTTATTAAAAATAAGACCTGAAGCCCAAGGTTCAGTGTAAAGATGGAGTTCTCATGAGAAAGAAAACATGACAACCCTGTGTCTGTAAACCACACTGGAAAAGACTCATCATTAATGCTTGAAAATATTAATAAGAGGAAGACTTACTCATGTAGATGCTCGCTATTTAAGAACCATTCAGTCACGGTGGGTTAAGGATCACAAATGTTATTCATTTCATCTGAGCTGGACTAGAATGCTCTGGTTGCAAAGCAGTAGCAGCTGTGGGGAACTTAGGCCATCACTCCTCACCTGTATCTGTCTCTGCGCTCAGGTGCCCCCACTGAGGTCAGGGTCACATGCGGTAGACCTGTTACCACGTGCACCCTGGGCCTGGGGATAGACTGGAAATATCCCTAGTTGGCCCATCTGAAAAAGAACTCCGTCCTACTCAGACATGTTGATTCCCCCCTGTACTACACTTAAGGCTTTCCAGCCCACAGCCTAAAACTTGTGGTACCTTTTCAGATTTGGAATCTAAAAGCGGCTCAGCACGAGCTCCTTTCAGCCCGGGGTGGGGAGGGCTTAACCAACAGGAAGTGCATGTTCACTGTGCTGGCCAGTGTGTTTACACAGATTGAATCTCAACTTGGAAAACGCTGCTATTATTTTGCACTGTTAGTGAACTGGATTTTTTCCCCTATTGAAATGATACTTGTACTTACAGAGTGGTTATTAATATTTATTTTAAGGTGTTAGATTTAATTTTGTTATTAAATGGAAATGCTTATCTTGTGCTCCATTCAAGCACAGCACTGATCTCTTTATTTTTGTTAACAGCCTGCACTTAATGTGAAATAACTGACGTGGGATACTGTAACTGTTGAAGAATTTGTTATAACATTGAGCCATTGAAATGTTCACTGTTCTGTGCTTTTGAGCGAAATGTCAATTAAAGTCAAATCCTATATGCTGTTCTACTCCTAGTAATTATTTCCCAAGTGTTTGAAATGCAGCTGTGTGTGTTTGAATCCGATCTAATCTCTCAAGGAAGCACTGTGAAGTGAAATTTTAAATTCATGTGTGAAATAACTGTTGCCTCAAGGCAAAGTACTGATTATTTCAGAAAACTGAGCCATAATCCAAATTTCAGGCTGGGCCGGGGTCGGAAGACCTTCATTCTCGTCCCAGCTCCAATTATAGATAGGCTTAACTTCTTCAGAGCCTCAGTTTTCTCATCTATAAAATGGTGATATGCACAGTTTCTTAATTGTTGTGAAGATACAATGATGTGAAAACCAATGCAGATGTAGATGAATCAGCCCAGTTGGCCTGTCCCATAGTTTGTGTTTACTGACTGCAGCATCTGGCGTTGGTGACAGAGTTCAGTCCCAGGAGCACACATTCCCACCTCATCTGGAACACAGTTTTGATATGCTGCCACAATATTTATTGTCATTTTTAGGATTTTAAAAGGAAACAGTAAAAACTTGCCAAGCCTATAATCCTTGCTGCTTGCTCAGTAATACGAGCCAGATCGTTGGCTCATATTCGTTTTGTGAAACAATGCAATTCCACACACAAATCCAAAACCCAGTCGAAACCTTCATTCCAGTTTTATCATCTGTTTTGTGTGAGATTTCAGGCGAAAGTAAGACAAAGAATAATCTCTGTAGAAAAAGGCTTATTGCAAAGAGATGCCTAAAGATAAAAACATCAATTCTGGGAAAGAGAGAATTATACTGAAAACTTTTATGCACCAAAGACTGGCCAGACTAGTACTTTCAAGCAGAATTATTTTCCCTGGCCTTCGTCTTTGGGGGTACGGGAGGTGGTAGCCAAACCCTAAATCTCATAACCAAACTCTACTCAGAATACCAATTCCGTACCCAGATGAACACATCCATCCATCAGATAAAAATGAATTATATTAGCAAACACTAAACTTTCTTTAAAGTCTTCCCATGCTGCTTGTGACTTAGGGGCCCTGGAGTGTTACTAGCATGTTATATTGTTTCCAGCTGGACCTGTATTAAACCCACACGTATTTCTAGACAGAGGGTGGGACTTTGAACTCCATCACCTTCCGCACTAGAGTCATTTGAAATTTCCATAGTCCAGGTCGTCTTCCTTCATGTCATCTGTGGTAAGCAGGAGACTGGGACCTGGGAAATTCCTTTTCCTGTCATTATTTAGGACAGACTCTTCCACTTCCTCGACATGTCACGTTATGTACTGTGTGACAAGCTTGTTCACAAAGTCACTTGGGAACTTTGTTACACTTAGTTCCTAGCAGTGTCTAACATGCAGAAGTTGCCCAGTTAAAGTTTCTGCTGATATTGGGCCAATAAGTTAGTGAACCTAAAGATAAGGGAAGAAACTATTTGGTTTTTAATTAAATAATCCATAGATATTGCACCTCTTGACCTAAGAAGAGGAACCGTTGTCTTCATGGTGTTCTTGTGGCTCAAAGGATTGGTATTTATTGTCCCCAAAAGCAAAGCAACTCCTTCACATCTTCCTGGAACTACCAAGGCCTCATTTTTGGAACCCAAACACTTTCACTGGCCACTGCTCCTTGTGTTTTTAATACTGACATATTTAGGTGTAGAATGAATTTGGGAGCCCTAACTTCTAAGATCACCCTCACAAAGCACTCTGGCTTCAAAGGAGAGATGCATTCACTCAGATTTGATGTTGGTTGGCTTCCCTAAACCCACAAGAGCCAGTCCACCTCCAGGAGGAGGACCACAGAGTTGCCTCCGAGGAGCCCCAACACTGGCTTGCTTTTAGTTTCCATTTGAAACACGTAAACTGGGGCTCGCAGACTCTGTAACTTGGGCAGAAAGGCTGAAAAGACCAGGCTACCTTTGTAATAATGTACAGCAGCAATGCGAACATTCTGATGTTCTACTGACAGACATCAGGAAGTGTGGGTCCATCCAGTGACTAGAAAAAAACAATGTGAAAGAGATAAAAAAGACTCAAAGACTGTCTGGAATATCGTATGAGCACCCTCTAAGGAAGCAGGCTTTATTTGCATTTTAAGAGTGAACACATATATGAAAAATGCTACAACAGGTTGATATGAGGCTCAGTCCCTTTTTAAGTGACTCCCTGGGGAGAAAGTCAAAGACCTCGGGAAGCAGAGCAATGGAATGCGAACACAGAAATTACCTACGGTTCACTTTAGTGAGTCAACGACATGGCCTAACTGTAGCCATTCCCAAGAAGTGTCTTCATGCCAAGAAGTGTTTACTTCCCGTAAACGCCAAGTAAACAAAACGCCAAGCTGCGTATTTGAAACAAACGTGAAGTTGCCTATACTGGCCTTGTGTGTAAGGAAGGAACTTTGGTCAGACCATGACAAAAAAAGGCAGATGGTTATATGGAATTAAAAGCACAATTCTTTGTGTCTAGGAACGTCTTACTGGCAACACTAACTGTATGGTTAACAGACGTTAACTGGAACAGTAGTTTATGTTTCTCTTCCTATCCTAAAAAGAAGCGCAACAGAGGAAATAGATGCAAAAGAGAGGAGGATATTGTTTCCCAGGGTATTTCAGTGCACTGTGGGAATGCATACACGGGCCAGAACGCGGGGTGCCCTCGGCTGTATACCCCGAGTTCTGTGTGTCCTGCGATGGTTATTTACAGGAGGGTTTGACAAAATAGTTAACTACTAAAGGTATCCAAAAAAGGCCTGAGAAAATCTGGTTAAAATGTATAACCTTGTATTGCTACTGATGGGAGTAGTTGTTTTTATATCTTTTAAAAATAATAAAAATTCTGTTAAAAAATATATTTATCCAGAAAGATGTTGATTTGAACTCTAAAAAGCAATGTGGAGTCATCGTTTTCCCTTTAGAATGAAGAGCCATTGAGCTCTTGTTTTAAGCTCCCTTTCTGATTTCAAATCCATCTTTCCTCTCAGGTGAGACTAGGGCATGCAGTGGGTTCTTCCTAGGCTTCTACGTGGAAATCGTTTGCCAGGGCAGGCATAGAACACGCACTTGGTTTGCTTCTATGCTGTTCCAGTATTTTGGCTGGCTTGCCCACGTCAAGAACAAGCATCAGGTTCTTCTAGCTGCTCCTTCAGGGACAGGATTAGCTGCCTTTGATTTAGCCTGGAGGATCCTGCTCTCAAAGGAATTGCCTTTATAAATTCAAATCAGATCCCTCAGTAAGTGGAGTGAGGCGGTTTGAAACTATCAGTAATGTTTAAGGCTAAGGCAACAGCCATGGTCATTTGTATATCTTCATTTGATGCAAATAGTTAACCACAATCTAAGATAGATCCTGTACGCATCTCCTCTTGAACTTTAGCTGGGGGTGGAAGGAATGGAATCAGGTGGAGATGGAGGAGAAATAATGACAATGTCCTAGAAACCCTGTATTATAAAGAGTAGATCAGCACAGATTACCCATTTCTTTGGTGAACAGTAAAGAAGTGTCTCATATTCTCATAAACCACACTCTACAAAGGCTGCTGCCACCGCCGCTGCTCTCATATATAAAAGCACCCTGACTCTGTAATAACTTGTTATCACTCCTTGATAAAAATTTGTCTACAAACCTGCAGGGATTGGGGTTTTGTCTAAAGCTGGTAGTAAAAACGTGACCTGCAAGCCAATACAGCTAATGGAAAGTGACCATGCTCTCCTCTCCGTAGCCTGGAGATAGGGCCTGACCATCCCCAGCCCCTTCTCCACCGCCGGGGAGCATCCTGCATGGGCCAAGGAGCCCCTGGTTCTGCACCGGCATAAACGAAGGGCAGCTGCCCTCTGCTGCACACACACGAGGTGCAGGCCCTTAGCCCCGAGGTCCTGGTTGACGCAGCGTCCGTGGCAGCCCAGAGCCTCTGCTTTGTGCAGCCCGTGGGCAGAAAGGTCTATTTCTCAGTGAGTGACAGCTGTAAGACTTGCTGGAGCTCGGCCTCCTCCTCCTGGAGCCGGAGCTCCCGTTCCTCCAGCTCTTTGGCAGAGAGCTCCATGGCCAGCTGCAAGTCGCTATCAAAACTGCTCATGTCGCTTGGGGCACCAGAGCCCGGGCCTTCAGTGCTGGTGAGGAGGCTCTCCTGGATGGCCCTGGGTTGGAAAACGGGGAAAAAGCAAGACAGTCATTACTATCTTCATGGCGGCAGCAGCAACTACATTTCTTACCTGCTTAGCAAGTGCCCACTGTGCCAGATACATCACATGCATGATGCCATTTAAGCCCACGTGGCTCTGGGGGCACAGGTGCTGTATACAGGTGAGAAACCAAAGGCTCAGAGGGGTTAAGAAGCCTGGCCAAGATCACCCAGCTACTAAGTGCTGGGGCTCGGAACTCAACTTTGATCTATTTTCAAGCACAACCCAGGCTCTCATAGGTGCCTAAAGTATTAATACAAGAAAATGCTTTGGGCCAGGCGCGGTGGCTCACGCCTGTAATCCCAGCACTCTGGGAGGCTGAGGTGGGAGGATCGTTTGAGCTCAGGAGTTTGAGACCAGCCTGAGCAAGAGCGAGACCCCATCTCTACTAAAAATAGAAAGAAATTAACTGTACAACTAAAAATATATAGAAAAAATTAGCCAGGCGTGGTGGCGCATGCCTGTAATCCCAGCTACTCGGGAAGCTGAGGCAGGAGGATTGCCTGAGCCCAGGAGTTTGAGGTTGCTGTGAGCTAGGCTGACGCCACGGCACTCTAGCCGGGGCAACACAGTGAGACTCTGTCTCAAGAAAAAAAAAAGAAAAGAAAGTGCTTTGTAAAATGAATCTTTGCAGCCTTTCCCCCATAAAAATATGGTCTAATCATCTCTGTGGCTTTTCCCCAAACTTCCCCATCTTTAAAATTGTATAAACTTCCCACTGAGGGCGTTTAGACCCTGTGATCATCTCTTCTTCACAGAAGATCGAACCAATCAGGAAACACTGGCTTGGTGCTTTTCTGCCAGTGACACAGACCCCGTGAACTAGTCAGCAGTTCCATCACTCGTTCCTGGAAACTGGCTCCGCGGCGTTCGGAGCTGCTTTCCCGAGTCACTGCTACAAGAGGAACAGGGGAGCCGACGCTCTACCCAGCCTCCCCGCCTCCTGCCACGTGCCCGGCGCCACGCGTCTATCTGCCTGCGGACCACACGCATGGCGCCGGGCATCTGCCCCCGTACTGAGAGCCCGTGTCAACCTCGATCTAATCAAAGTCATGTCAGTCACCTCTCGTACTGGTCGTCATAGGCGTGCGTCTGGCCAATACCGCCATTCGAAGCTGGTCCTAGAAGTTCCTGGCAAAACAAACATGACGAGACGTGAATACCTCTTAGCAGAAACAGGCGCCACGCTGATAAGGAAACAAAACCAACAGGGACAAAATTACAAATATTTACATGCCCAGTATTGATAGTGCTGTGTAAAGACCCAGCAGGGTCTTGGGTTACTTGGAAAACAACTCCTGCATGTCAGACGCTACATGCCACAGCCTGACTCACAGCCTCGAGCTCCTCTTATGTTCCCCAGAATCGGTGTGTTACAAACAGCTCACCTTGTGCAAAGTTTGAATGACCAAAGCAGGTGATTCTTTCAGGGCAAGATGAGAAGGCAATTCAACATTAGTAGTCTTTGGCTTTGGCTACTCCCCCCATTATCAAGGCCCATGGTCCACAGGGTTTGTGTAGCTACCGAAGGGAAAAGCTAAGGTCACTCACGCAGGGAAAGGAAAACCACACGGAGCTAACAGTGCTGTGCAGGGTGGGGGCTTCTCCCGGGGGGCCTCCCAAAGGGAATCTGCCTGCTCCAGGGTTTGGCCCTCAGCACAGCAGCCTCAGAAAACGGAATGGGTCTGGGAGGGTGTCCGTGGTCGGGGCAGGGGGCAGTGAAGGAGGGGGACTCACATCACCTAAGCTCTGAGACTCAAGGATAAAACCAGAAAGCCAGAAGCCTGAGCCAGTGAGGATGATAGAGTGTGGGGACTGTTCTCAAAGCTCAGCAGCCCCGGAAGAGCAGGGCTGGGGGCTGCTGCAGCAAAGAATTCCCAGTGCCTGGCAGACAGCAGACACTCTGCAAATAGCTGCTGAACGAATGACAGAAGAAACCAACAAACAAATGAATGGACTGCAAGATCCCAGGACACACCAGAGGGTGGTGGAGGCAGACCAGACCCCGCCCTAGCAGAGCCAGGAGCCACAGGAGGGAGGGGACGGACACAGTTGATATTGGGGTAAGAGGATCTCAAGCCTCCGATTGTCCCAGGCAGGTGAGGCCTGGAGGGAGAACCATAAAAAAGGTGACTGTTCTGCTGGGCGTGGTGGTGCACACCTGTAGTCCCAGCTACTGAGGCAGCTGAAGTGGGAGTATCACTTGAGCTCAGGAGTTCAAGGCTGCAGTGAGCTATGATCGTACCCCTGTACTCCAGCCTGGGCAACATAGTAAGACCCCATCTCAAAAAAAAAAAAAAAAA
>RJWJ010036533.1:0-16034 GCA_004363605.1 Indri indri | reverse complement strand
ATCCATGTTGTTGTGAATGACAGAATTTCCTTCTTTTTAAAGGCTGTGTAGTATTCTATTGTGTTTATATACCAAATTTCTTTACCCATTCATTTTTTGATGGATTCATAATTTGCCTCCATATCTCAACTGTTGTGAATAATGCTGAATTCATAGGAGTGCAGATATGTCTTCAACATGCTGATTTCGATTCCATTGCATATACCCAGATGCAGGATTACTGGATCATTTGGCAATGGTATTTTTAGGTTTTTGAGGAACCTCCATACTATTTTCCAAAGCCTGTACTAATTTACATTCTCACTAACAGTACACAAGGATTCCATTTCCTCCATATTCTTACTAAAACTTATCATTTGTCTTGTTGACAATCACCATTGTAACAGGCATGAGGTGATATTTCACTGTGGTTTTAATTTAAATTTCAGAGATAAATAGAAATGTTGAGTATTTATGTGTGTATGTATATATATGTGTGTATATGTGTGTGTGTGTGTGTGTGTGTGTGTGTGTGTGTGTGTGTGTGTGTTGGTCATTCACATATCTTTTTTTGAGAAATGTCTGTTCAGATCTTTTCCTCATTTTTAAATCAGGTTGTTTGTTTTCTTGCTTCTGAGATGTGTGAGTTCCTTATATATTTTGAATATTACCCCTCTATCAAAAGTATGGTTTGCAAATATTTTCTCTCATTTTGTGGGTTGTCTCTTCACTTTGTTAATTGTTCCCTTTGCTGTGGAGAATCCTCTTAGTTTCATGCAATCCAGTTTGTCTATTTTTTCTTTTGTTGTGCTTTTGGAATTGTATCCAAGAAATCCAGACCAATGTCATGAAGTTTTTCCCCTGTGTTCTCATCTGGTAGCCTTACTGTTTCAAATCTTATGTTTAAGTCCTTTATCCATTTTGAGCTGACTTTTATATATGGTGCACAATAATTTCATTCATTTGCGTATTTTCCCAGCACCATTTATTAAAGAAACTGCTTATTCCTCATTGTATGTGCTTGGCAGCTTTGTCGAAAATCAATTGACTGTAAATCCACAGGCTTGTTTGTGGGCTTTCTGTCCTGTTTCATTGGCCAATGAATCTGTTTTTACACCAGTACCATACTATTTTGATCACAATAGCTTTATAGTATATTTTGAAGTCAGGGAGTGTAATGTCTCTAGCTTTGTTCTTTTTATTCAAGATTGCTTTGGCTATTTGAAGTCTTTTCTGGTTCCATACAAATTTTAGAATTTTTTTTCTATTTCTGTAAAAAATGACATTGAATTTTGATAGAAATTGTGTTGAAAATTTAATTAAAATTTAACATAACTGTATTATTTTAGGACTGGATAAGATCTTAGATATTATCTGATGTAACTTTCACCATTTCTTTTCCTTTTGGAAACAGAAGAACCAAGCAGGTTAAATGGCCACCTGAAGGTTCCATAACAAATGAGTGTCCAGATGGGAACTAGAACCCAAGACTTAACTCTTCCTTGTTGCTTGCCCCAGTATAACACATTATAAATCATTTATGATTGTACTAGGTAAAAATTTTATTACTTTGATCGGATGTTACATTCAAAATTTTATAAATGTAGGCAACATATTCTTTCATAGCTATAATTTCAAACTGCCATAACTTTTATTATTCATAAGTCTAATACTTTAGAATATTTTTGACTCTTTTTCCTTTTTAGTTCCCTTTTTAATTCATTAAATTCAACCTTTTTATTTTACAAAATAATTTATGCATATTAGAATAGCAATGGAAAATATTACATTGCTGTTTTATTTGCTTTTAAAACAAAGAAATTTGGGAAATACAGATAGTATTAAAACTATAATAAAAATATAAAACTAAAATCCCTATAATTAAAATAAACATATATGTATACTTTTTATATTGCCACCTACTATTTATAATATATTCCTTGATATAGAGCCAATTACTACCTCCACAAGAATATCAAGGCCACTATTTGATTCACTTTGTAAAAATGAACACTTTCTGTGTTATATAAATTTGATTTCACATCATATGTTTTATAGACCTCAATCACAAGTGTCTGAATAAAATATTACTGTCATCGCAACTGAAAAGTTGACACATCGGAATCAACACAAGCGTACTCCCTTTTTAGCTTTATCCATTTACATCTCAGCAGATTGAAAGCTTCCTCTCTGACTCTAATTAAGCCTTATTTTCTGAAATATGATATATAAAAATAGCTTGGACTCAGAATTATGAAAAATAGTCATACCTTTATGTTACATGAACACTATTAACAAATGTGACTGTGGTTATCAAACAACAGCTCTCCAACTTCAACATGTATCAAGTACACCTAGAGGGTTGAATTTACATTTCTAATAAGTTTCTAGGTGATGCTGTTGTTTCACAACTCTGTCTTACAGAATTGTCATCCAACAAACAATCTACATTTGTGGTTACTATTTCCACCTAAATATGGACCTTAAGTAATATGTAGGCTTAGACTATGGGTAGATAGACATATACTGAACTGTATTCATTAATATATCTGTGTATGCATTTGCCTGTGAAGTTTCCTCAGATTTGAAACTGGTCCAATATCCTCTTAACTGAAGGTATGAGATCATAAAATTGGGAATGTAAAAGAGTTAAAGAACGTTTAGATTTTATTCGTGAGATTTAATTATTAGGACTTCTTTGCACTCTTTATTATGTACTTCTTATGCACTGATTAGCAAATCACTAAAAAATCAGCCTCATATGCACTGTATCTTGGCAAATGCTGATTTTTCACCCTTCGGGACAATAATTCACATGCCTCAGAGTTCATCAGAATTACCTGAGAACTCTATTAAATGACAAATTACTGGGCCCCATCTCCAGAGTTTCTGATTCAGTAGGTTTGGTGTGAGGTCCAAGAAACTGCATTTCTAGCAACTTCCCAGGTGATGCTGCTGCTGTTGCTGCTCCGGGAAGTAAACTTTGAGGACCGCTGCACTGGTACCTACACTGACAAGGACTTCTTAGTGGGAAAACACAGACACACACATATCCTGGACAATTTATGAAACCTTGTGTTTTTATTTTGTGAACATGTAAGGAAGAGATGGAGAACCTGCAGCCTTGGGGCCACATGTGGCCTCTGGATCCTTGAGTGCAGCCTTTTGACTGGATCAAAATTTTACAGAAAGAATCCTTTTATTAAAAGGGATGCAGCAGAGAAAGACGAAGCTTTTCTTGCCTCCTTTGTTGCTTACCACCACCCACCACGGCCCAATTCTTTCATTATGTGTTATAAAAGTTGTAAGGTCCTACTGTTCTTATATCAAATTATTATCTTGCATTAAACTTTAATGGACTTATTTAAAATGAAACTTTCTATAAGATTATTTAAATAAAATGTTTCTTCACATGTATTCTATGCCTAAAATAATGTTATATTTATAGATTTTATAAAATTTAAATTTTATGATAACCATGTCAATTGTCTTGATAAAATTAAAGTATAATAAACCTCTATGTGGGGGAACCTAATTTGATCATTAGATCCAGTAATGAGGCAGTTTCTGTGATATAATTAACTAAATTATAGATTTTGTGAAGAAATTCATGAAAGTTTAGTTTCTCACTTGTATTTGAGAATTTTACTATTTTCTGCCTTTAAAATGCAAATTCTAAACAACCACATAATATGTAGGCTATAGGGCACTTTTGATTGCTTTCTGGTATATTTCTGTCATTTCATAGAGCAGGTTAAAAAGTTTAAGATAGCTGAAATAAAAAATAAAAAAAATTTAAAAAAATTTTAAAAAGTTTAAGATAAATATAATATGCAAAATTCATTAATAAATTAATATAGTAATTTGATAAATATCTTTTAAAATATGTTAAAGTTATTTAAAGATAAGTGAATCTGAAAAATTATTAAATGAAATTATTTCACTATTGATCACTATTAAACAATTAATTACCTTAGAGAGAAACCTGTTATGAAAGAGATTATTTAAAAGCCTTTATTGACATTATTCACTTTAATGACTCCTGGACTAGAATTGTTAATAAGATAAACTATGGAGACTTAAGTTTAATATAAAACCCTAACTATTGATGCATATATAATACCTGAAACTTAATACGATTTTGAAAGTCAAAATCTGTGTGAATAGCATATTAATATATTAGATAATAATTTATTACTGTATCAGAAATCATTTATAAGCATATCAAATAATTTATTAGGTACATCTGAAAAAAATATCCAGTGGCATAAAACAGGAATGTTCTCTTTTATTTATTTTTTGGCTTGTAAATTAATGAATTTATACCACTTGCGTAAGACATGCTTGTTCCTCATTGTAGAAAACACAGAAAAACAGATGTCCCTAATGAAGATGGCATAGTTTCAAGGGCATGAACCAGTACTGGATGTCAGAGATAATTGGAACTGCTACCTAATTGTTGCAGAAATGATTTAAGATTTACTACTCCAAATGCAATTCAATATTTAATAGAATTACAGTAAACTGCTTTTCCTACAATCAGTTCACTCATTTAAAAGTAACAAGCTCATCTTGAAGAGATTATCTGAAAGATACGTTACTTAAAGTTAGAAATTCCATTTATTAGGACTTCATGGACTGAACATTTGGTTATATCCAACTTATCTTTTTTCCAGGTTTAAGGTATCATTACTATGTTCTAATATGAATAACTTTGATCCCTCAGTTATTAATTTACTTATATACTGGAACAAAATGATGATCCTTCTTTTGGTCAACATCTGGCCTGTCAGCAGCAAGGATCTCATGGCCTTAAAGTGAGTCATGTACCCCAGCAAGTTTTTAGCAGTTTCTAGTGTCAGTTTGCACCATAGGTATTCATTTAATTCAGTCAAACATAAATTTATTGATAAATTCCAATATTTCAGGAATCATGTTGAACTTTGGAAATACCACAATTCCTGCTTATATGGAAGTTACAGGATATAGTTAAGAGATAAGCAAGCAGACATTTCAGTACAGTATGTTTGGTGCTAGGATAAAGATAAGGGAGGAATATTATTAGAATATGAAAGATGCACCTAACTCAGACTGAGGGAATAAGGAAAAGTTATCTAGCACAGCTTGTTTATTGGGTAACATTTGAATAATAAACCCAATTTAGCCAAACGAAGAAAGAGAAACAATGCTATAGACAGAGAGATAAGTATATACAACGTCCCAGAAGCAAAGAGACTTCAAGTTGGTTAATAGAAATGCAATACTTCAGTGTGGCTGAGTACAAAGTGGTTAACAGAGATAAGAGAATGATGACATAAACATGAATTAGATTCATAAGTACTGGGCCAGGCAGAGGCATTTGGACTAATAATGATGGTGCATGCGTAAGGAAAAGATGTGATACATGAAATGACAAGACATGCATTTTAGAAAATCTCTCCTGCTACAGAGTTGAAAGAAGCATGGTGGGAGAAAGCCTGTGTCTTCATGACCCATTTGGATGTTCTCGGTAATTATGGTGAGAAGCAGTGTTGGACTGAAGCACTGCTGTAGTTTGAATGGGCCCCCCTCCTCCCTGAAAGCAGGTACTGAAACCTTAATCTCCAACACAGTAGTGTTGAGAGGTAGGGCCTGATGAGAGGTGATTAGGCCATGAGGGCTCCATCCTCATGAAAGAATTAATGCCATTATCATGGGAGTGGGTTTGTTATAACAAGGAAAGTTTTGTCCTCTTCTTTCTCCTTCTTGAACTCTCTCACACTCTTATTGTCCACCATGGGAAAGCACAGCAAGAAGGCCCTGGTCAAATGGTGGCACTTTGGTATTGGATTTACAAGTCTCTAGAACTGTAAAAAATAAATTTATTTTCTTTATAAGTTATCCTATCTCTGGTATTCTGTTATAGCAGCACAAAACAGACAAGGACAAGCACTGTCATAGTACATTAGTTTCCTAGGGCCATTATAATAAGTGCCCGAAACTATGACACTTAAAGCAACAGAAATATATTCTCTCAGAGTTCTGGAGAGCAGAAGTCTGAAATCAAGGTGTTGGCAGGACCATGCTGTCTCTGAGGGATCTAGGAAGAATCTGTTCCATGCCTTTCTCTTAGGTTCTGGTATTGCTGGCAACATTGGTTTCCCTGGGCCTGTGGATGCGTCACTCCAATATCTGCCTGTGTTGTCACACGGGGTTCTCCCTGCATGTCTTCATATCATCTTCCTTACATGTGCGGGTGCATCTCGGTGTCTCTTTACCTCTTTTAGAAAGAATGCCACTTATATTAGAGTAGGGCTTACCCTAATAATCTTACCTTAACTTGATTATATCTGCAAAGACCCTATTTTCAAACAAGTTCACATCTACAAGGCACTGGGTGTTTGGACTTCCACATATATTTTGAGAAGACACAAGTCAACCCATAACACATAATAGAAAGAAAATAGCAGAATAGCTAGAGAGATGTCATGTGACTGTCAATGCAGTCTAACTTGGAAATAAATGGATACAGGAGATGGCATGCGAACAACTAACTCTGAACCCCAGATTTCATAGTTAGACAGCTTTGTGGGAAAAGAGAGTTCTCCAGTATTTATCATAATCTGGTTTTATCAATAAATAGAACTTCTAAATCAAGAATTCCTTAACTTGATTGGGATTCAAGAGCACAATTGAATACCCTCATATTTGCACACAATTGTGTGTGTTGTGTTTTTATGTGTGTTTTGTGCATGTTTCTTAGAGCTGTGGTCTCCAACTCCCAGGCCACAGACTGGTATCAAGCCTAGGAACCAGGCCACACAGCAGGAGGTGAGCAGCATGCAAGCCAGTGAAACTTCATTGGTATTTATAGCCACTCCCCATTGCTCCCATCACTGCATAAGCTCTGCCTCCTGTCAGATCACAGTGGCGTTAGATTCTCATAGGAGCACGAACCCTACTGCATACTGCTCATGCAAGGGATCTAGTTGTGCGTTCCTGATGAGAATCTAATGCCTGACGATCTGAGGTGGAGCTGAGGGGGGTGATGCTATCGCTGGGGAGTGGCTGCAAATACAGATTGTCATCAGCAGAGAGGGTTGACTGGACAATAAATATAATGCACTTGAATCATCCCAAAAGCACCCCCTCAGTTCCCCCGGTCCATGGAAAAATTGTCTTCCATGAAATTGGTCCCTGGTGCCAAAAATGTCGGGGACCACTGTAGAGGATTATATCAATAGATGCATTCGATTCTCAAAAATAAATACTATTATTTATCCCTTCAAATATCACCGCACAGAGTCTCTATAATTCTATCCTTACATTTAGTCAGAGTATGTAGCTGTGTACCTGAGTCACATTTCCTAGGCCCAAAGTAACTTTTCTCCTGTTGAGCTGTACTTGGTATAGTGCCACTGGTGCATGTTGAGAACGGTAGGTGGAGTCCTATGGAAACTGTTACATATTTAGGGCAAGAATATTGCCAAGGATGTTATTTACTACATTATGCAGCCTTTTGTTCTGAGAACCCATAAAACAAATTTATCTCAAGTATCATTACCAGTGATTGCTCTGCTTCTGTTAAACAACTTAGGTATTTATATCTTAAGAACATTGTGAATTGTATAATGTTTGTGATTTTTATCTTTGCCTGAGTACCAGAAATATGACAGGCAAATTTGCATTCCAAATCAAAGAAACCATGCAGTAACTTAAACACACATTTTGTGTACAAATGTAACTCTTGAATTTATGCTTTCCTATGTTCATTTTTTCTTTGCTCTATTGCTCCATGTATTTACCTTCTTTGGGTTTCATTACTTTATTTATTTATCTAATGAACAAACAATAGTTGAATGCCTATCATATAACCATGTATTAGGCATTGCACCAGTTCCCTAGATACAATGATGGGTACATATGACCTCTAACCTCAAATATCTCACAGTCCAGTAGGGAAGGCATTCACTTAAATTGATATATTATATATATATATATATATATATATATAGCGTAGATTATGATCAACATAATAATGAAGAGATTACAAAGTAATATTAGTACATAAAGTGGAAAAGCAATCCAACTTCATCAGATAAAGCTTTCTGAGGAAGAGATAGCTAAGCTGAGCCCTAAGTAAAAGTTAGTCAAAAAGTGAGGGGAACAAAACTCTAATGAAAAAATTCGAAGTACATCTATTAAATAAAGAGATAGTCCATGCTCGTGGATAGGAAGATTCAGTATTATTAAGGCGTTAGGTCTTTCTAAATTATCTATAATTTTAATTCAATCTCCATCAAAATTCCTGAAAATTATTTTGTGGTTTTTGACAAACTGATTTCTGAAGTTTGTGTGGAATGGAAAAAGTCCCAGAATACTAAACACAATACTGAAGACAAAGAACGAAGTCGAAGATTGGCACTAGCATTCTTTCCACTGCTTCTTTCCCTGGCCTTCCTTATGTGCATATGTATGTTGATCAGTGCTCATCTGAAGACTTAAGGGGACCTTTCACACACCTCCAGAACTCTTTTTCTCCTCTGTGCAGCTCTCTGCTTTACCTTACACTGACCTGTGGTCTTTGGCTGTCTTAGCTTTTCCAGATTCCCAGCTCCATCTAATCAACTCCATTCCTGCACTAAGACCTTGTAAATTTCTCAAAGCATTAAATTGGAGGAATCATAGGGCACGTGTCTTTTGTTTCTCATCACTCAAAGATCACTGTCCTTTGTTGTCTGATGTCCAATACTGTTAAAACTATTGTTTTATATATTTTATCTATTTTCCTTAGTTTCCAGGGTTAGGACTAATCAGGTCTCTGTTATGTTATCTTTGCTAGAAGTGGAAGTCACTAGGATAATTTTGAGAGTAAAAGAAGGCAATTTTGATATTCTACTACAAAATAGTACACTGTATTTACCTTCCCAAGAGCGAAATGAACAGGGATTTAAAAAGAAGGAGAGAGTACTCAATATGGTTGAATATCTCCACTGGTCTTGGCAAGTAGGGGGGACTTGGTGACCAGAAAGACCTGATAAATAGAATGGTGGAACTACAAACTAGACTATAGTGAATTCATGATTAAATGGGAGTCAAGAAGTAGAAAAAGCAAGTAAAAATGATATTCTTAAAAAGTTGAGTTGAGCAGTGATGAAAAGATACCATATGGCATTTATAAGAAAACACAGAATCAGAGAAAGTTGTTTTTGTTGACTATCCAAATTTCTATTGATGTGAAAAAGAGAAAAAATTAAGACTGAATATGGATAGAGCACAGGTTAACAAAATGGCCCACAGACTGGCCATCAGATTTTATAAATAAAATTTTATTGGAACGTAACCAATCTTATTCATTTACATTACTGTCTATGGCTGCTTCTGTTCTATAACTACACAGTGAAGGATTGTGACAGAGAACATATGGCCCAAAACCTGAAAATATATACTATCTAACTTACAGAAAAAAAAATTGCTAATCTGTGAAATAAGGATTCAACATGCAGTTAAAGTGTATAATATATTTCTAGTCATCAAAAGCTCCAAATTCAGCAACAATCATTTTAATATATTATACCAAGGCCGATAACACACTGATAATTTTAATGGAAATAAAAATGATAGTCTTAAATTTTTCATTTTGGATAATGAAGGGTTAAAAGTAACTTCTCAAAAGAAAATTAGGTTTGTTCTTTCTTAATATTACATTAAAAAGTTAACATTGCCCACAAGAGTTTAGGAGCAAATTATTTTTTTAACGGTGCAATAAAATTAAGAGTTTTATTATTTAAAATTATTTTTCAATTAGTAACTTGGCCAGGGACATTAAATTACATATGTTATAGAATTTTAATAAAGAATGATAACTGGGGTCTATATTGTTTGATTTTGATTTTCAAATATATAATATTTTATATTCAGTAATATCAATTAAGTAAGCACTGTATGACTCAGTCTTTAATAATTTCTAAATTTTTTCTAGGCAAAGAAGTCAAACCTAAACCTCCACGTATGTTATCTGCATGTCAAATGAATAAATAAATATTAATATATACACAAATACATAAATAAAATGCATGCTTTTTACTCATTCTCTGATTTCATGTTAAATATTTTACTTAAAATCAAAGGCTTAACTATTTTGTGCAGAGAATGTGCCTATTTTCTTAAATGTGTTTCTGAGGATATGCTATGCTGAAATTTTTCTTCATTCTTTACTCATCGGAGTTCAAACCAACACCTTTTCTTACCTTGTCATTAAAGATATTAGCTTACTTTCCCACTTTTTCTCAAAATAATTCTTATTGTGATTGATAGTGAGGGACCTTTACTTATCTGTTTGTATTTGCCACAATCATAAGAAAAAAAGAAGTTAATATGACAGATTAAAAAGCACTGAATAATATATAAAAGAAATATGCATGAGTATAAGAAATAAATATCTTTCTGTAATCATTTTTACTAATGTTCACCTCTTATTTTCAGAGCTGCAAGTAAAAAAAGAAGAGACACCAAGTATGTATATTTTAGGTATAGATTCATACATGCAGTCCATATTTATAACGAATAGCACAATATCCCTTTGCAAATATCACGTCCTAGTGCAAATATTATACCAAATTTTATCCTTAGCCAATTTTAAAAAGATAAAACAAACAAAATATATAGTTATCTATGCTACCTGTTCTAGAAAAAACTGTATTTACATTGGTAAAATCTCTGAGAAATTTATTTGGTTCAGAAGAAATCATTTTCTAATTGAATTGACTACTACTATTGTAGAACACAGACATTGTCTTCTCTCACCCATGTGTTTTGGTGGCCTCCTGGGTCAGATATACATTTCCAAAGGCTGAAGTAGGAAGCAGAAATTTTTTCAAAAGAACACACAGCAATCCGATTCCAAAAACAGTTAAATTTTTGGTTAATATTTCCTAATTGTATTAGTGTTCTAAGGCTGCTGTAATAAAATACCACAAATGGGATAGCTTAGAACAACAAAATTTGTTCTTTCACATTTCTGGAAACTGTAAGTCCAAAATCAAGGTGTCAATAGGGCCACGTTTCCTTTGAAACCCGTAGGGAATAATCCTTCCTTGCGTTTTCTGGCTTTGGGTGTTTGCTGGCCATCCTTGGTGTTCCTTGACTTGTAGACACATCACTTCATGCTCTGTCTCCTTCATCACATGGTCATCTTCTCCTTTTGTGACTCTATCTCTGTATCCCTTCTCCTCTTCTCATAAGTATACCAATCATATCGGATTAGAGATCCACCCTATGCCCCTGTGACTACATCTTCACTAATTACATCTGCAATGATCCTATTTCCAAATAAGATCACATTCTGAGGTACTGGAGATTAGGACTTCAGTATATCTTTTGGGGAGACACAATTCAATCCATAACAGTCCATCCTCTGGCCTCCCCAGAATTCATGTCCTTCTTATGTGTGAAATATATTCACCCCATCCCAACATCTCTGAAAGACTTAACCCTTCTAACATCAACTCTAAATCCAAAATTTTATCTAAATATCAGCTGAAAGTCTGAAATTTCATTAATTCTCTAAATCAATTATGTGTAAAAACAGGAGTTTGAGTTTTCCTGCAACAAAATTCTTCTTCATCTGTGAACCTGTGAAGCTGTAAAACAAAGTATCCACTTCTAAAATAAAATGATGGGACAGGCATAGGGTAGACATTCCCATTCCAAAAGGGAGACATTAGAAGGAAAAAAAGAGGTCATAGGACCCAAGAAAATCCAAAACTTAGCAAATTTAAAGGCCCGAGAATATCCATTCTGGCTCAATGCTTTGTTCTCCAGGCCTGATAGGACAGTGATTCTGCTCTCTTAGCTCACTGCGATGACAACCCAATGACAGCACTCCCCTCTCCGCTGAAGGAGATCCTGTAAGTCCAGGCCTTTGAATTCTTGGCTTTGATCTTAGAGTCACTATGCCTTCATTTCAACCTGCCTCTGTCCCTTTTTGTCAAGTCCTTTATGCTTGTATAAAGTTCTCAAAGACCTGACTCATCTCTCACTTAATTCATGGGTGCCTAAGCCAGGAGACAAAAGAGTCTATCATAGATCTTTCCTGTATTACCACACCTGTATTTCTGTCTTCTCCTGAGATGGTTGATTGGACCCTTGAGTCACACACCTAATCTTGTTAGTGAAAGTTGTCCAGCCACACCTTGGCCCTGTCTCCAGGGCACACTGTTTAAGTAGGCTGAGCATTTTTCAGATCATGAAGTGCCAGTTCCCATTTTCTTAACAGTTTTTTTTCTTTAATTTATCTTTCTTTTCACATTCTATTTTCAGCAACAAGGAGAAATAAGTCTGCACCTTCCACACGTTGCTCGGAAATTTCCTTAGCTAAATATCCAAGTTACTCACTTACAAAGTCTATTCCCCCACCCAACAGAAAAACACAATTAGCCACATTCTTTGCCATGTTGTAACAAGTATCTCTTTTCCTTCAGTGTCCAATAACATGTTCCTCATTTCCTTCTGAAACCTCACCAGAAGCACATTTAACATTCCTATTTCTAGCAACACTGTGTTCATATTTACAGTAATATACATATTGTTATGGTTTGAATGTATTTCCTCAAAATTCAGGTGTTGCCAACTTAACAATATTAAGAGATGGAGTGTTTAAGAGGTGATTAGTCATGAGGGCCTCCCTTGTGATGGAAATAATGTTCTTATAAAAGAGGCCTCATGCAGCATTCAGGAAGCTTGCTTTCTTCCCCTTTTGCCCTCCCCCATGTAAGGACATAGCATTCCTCCTCGTTGGAGGACACAGAGCAAGGCACCATCTTAGAACCAGAGACTGAACCTACTGTCACCTTGATCTTGGATTTCCCAGTCTCCATAATTGTAAGAAATACATTTCTGTTTTGTTTAAATTACCCAGTCTGTGATATTCTGTTATAGTGCACACAATGGACTAAAACAGAAATATATAGTCTAAGATGTCAGAAGATTTCTCCATAGCTTTTCTCATTTCTTTCTGAGCCCTCAGCAAATAGCCGTTAATGTCAGTATTTCTGCTCATGCTCTCTTCAAGGCAATCTAGATAAATCAAGTGCCCCAAACTCTTCCAGCCTCTATCCATTACCCAATTCCAAAACCACTTTTACACTTATAAGTATTTTTTACAGCAGCACCCACTTCCCTATACCAAAATCTATCAGACTCCTCCTATCAGGTAGGAGTCCAAAATCAAGATGTTTGCAAAGCAACAGTCGCTATCGAACCCGTAGAAGAGAATCTGTCTTTGCCTCTTCTAGTGTCCGGTGTTTGCTAGCAATTCTTGGTGTTCCTTGGTGCGAAGATGTATCACTTCAATCTCTTCTTCATCATCAAATGGACAGCTTCTCCCTTTGTGTCTTTTTCTTTATATCTCTTCTCCTCTTTTTATAAGGATACCAGTCATATTGGATTAAGGACCCACCCTACTCCAACATGACTTCATCTTACCTAACTAATTATACCTATACAACCCTATTTCTAAATAAGGACATATTTTGGAGTACTGTGGGTAAAGACTCAACATATCTTTTGTGGGGGAACACATTGAAAACATAACACTATTTGTCTAAATTCCTAAATAACATGCCCAGTTAGATCTGTTTCAAAGAGCTTTTTGCACTTTGGAACTATTTCCTGCAACAATCATCTTGAGAAAAAGTAGACAATTTAGGTTTAAATTAATTAGCAGTAACAACAATGTAGTAACAGACAAATGCATAACATGTTTCTAACTGCTGCATGTGTAACAGTCCAGCATTGACAAACTAGCATAAAACTGGAAAAAATTTTAGTAAAATTCTTTTTCAATTATAGTCAATAAATAAAATTGTTTCTAAAAATGAATTTGTGCTCTGTTTTATGTTTCAGATTTTTAATTTTCTGTCTTTCCCTCCCTCAGAGCCACAAATTAAAAAGGAAGCAAAACCAGGTAACAATATTTTTGTTTCATATAGATTCAGAGCTGACATTACATTCATTTTGAATGAAAAAAGCCTTACCTCCACCTAGGGGGATGCACACAGAATCTCTCAGTTCCACTCTGTTGTTTGGTGTGGTTTAATAGTACGGGGTTAGGTGAGAATGGGAATGTTTTATAGACAAAAACATCTAGAATATGGGCTTAAAATAAACCTAACAGAGATTCCAGGTTTCGGGAGACATTTCTTGGGGTTTTTTGAAATTGATAATGATTACATTTAATTTGTGGCTTTATTTCCACTAATACACTAGAATTATAAAAATCACAAAATCCTAGACTATTGGGGTTTAAAAGGAAAAAAGAATAAGAGTTAATTAAGCATCTACTGTGAACATTTTTATTTTCATATCATTATGAAAAATATGCAGCATGACAATTATTATCTAAATTCAATATCTATGGAAACAGTTAAATAGACCAAGTTCAGAAAATAACTTATTTTTCCAAGATTTTCAAGTTAATGTATGTTGGAGCTAGGATTCTGCCCCATGGCTTATTTGCTTCAAATCTTGAATGCTCCCATTAAGAGACTGTCCCAGACTAACTCTATCATTTTATTAAGAGTTATCATTGACCTAAAAACAGGATCAGCTTTCCAATTTTACATTGCTATTGAGTGTTTAAGTCTTTGCTCTGGTACCAACTAGCTATGGACCTGAGGCAAGTTAAAAAGAACCCTCGGGCTCAATGGAAGCTATTTCTTCATTATGAAAAAATTGCTTAGCAAGATTTAGCAATACCAACAAATTCAAGAATCCAATCTACATGTATATGCAACACTACCCCACCCTTTAATTCTCACCAAAGCTCACCTGGCGATTGATCATAAGCTTGAGTCTAGTTGTTCTTGTAAGTAATATATTTATGTTGTAATAAGGCTCATGAATGCCTATCTACTGTTTTATGATTTATTTGCTTGATTATATTTACTTGTTTCAGTTGAGTATATTTTACGAGATATTAGCATTTTTCTTTTTCCCCCTTTTATTTTTTTAACCAGAAAACCAATACCATTTGAAGCTAGTCAGGCCTATTGCCATTTAAGATTTACATCTGTTATTATTAAATACTACATTTTTGCAGCTAATTTAATTTAATTTAATGTGTTATTTATTTATACTTTTATAGCTTTATCTGAAAAAGCACAAATACACTATATATATTAAATTCATTTATAATGCTTATATAGAATTTTTATGAGAAAAATTTGAAATGTTTTTAAAATTATATGTTTTCAATCTGTGTGTTTATATTTATGCTTCATTACAGCCTATGCTTTGAAAATTACATCTGCTTGTGTGTAAATAAGAGTTCTAGGTTTATTGTTTTCATGAACTAAAACTTTTAACTTTTACATATAAACTAGGATGACATGAAGATTTAGGAATATTTTTTCTCCATGATTATTACATTTGCTAAATTTGTTAGTTATTTTCTATTTAACAAATCACTGGCCTAACAGAGCACATCTATTATATGTTAATTTATAAAGCTTCTAAATACCTGAAAAGAATTTCTTTTTATTATTTCCAGAACAAGACATAGTGAAACCAGAAAGGACGGTTTCTCATGGTAAACCAGGTATTTTGCAGGTGGTGTTTGTAGTATCATATTGTCTTCAATGTTATAATTTTAGCAGAAGGAAGAATTTAGAGTCAACTCTAAAGTTACTTGGGGCAATTCATGTCTTAAGTCATCAGCTTCTAGAACATTTCCAATTTTAGTCATCTTCATGATATTTTTTGCACTGAGAATTTAACCAGTCTGATGTAACTAGACAGCTAGTCATCCCTTCCCATCAGAGGGTTAGCTTAGAACAAAGACCATCAAAACTAGCACTCAAGTGAATAGGCTCTAAATTTTTTGTTTTATTCTGTTTTGGGTAAGACATTCTTAGAAAACTTGAAAGTCAGATTGGCTCATTTCAAACACGATTGTCTTAGACTCCCCAAATCCAGGAATGCCAAGGAAATCAACATTTCTTCCTACTTCCTTCCTTCCCTCCTTCGTTTCTCTACATTTGCCTCCCTTCCTTCTCTTCCTCATTTTTAAAAATTTT